>QWTY01032191.1:0-39725 GCA_008033365.1 Pseudorectes ferrugineus | reverse complement strand
AAGGAGATGAAGGTTTCACAAGGAGGTGGTTTTCTGAAAAGCAATCCAAGGCTAGCTAAAATCAGTGCTCAACTCCAAAAGTGTAGGATCCTGACCCAGAATATTAGAGGCTGACTTAAATACTGGTCTTTGTTTTCTGTCTTGAATTATTTAAGCCTAAACTGATCAAAGTAACATACTAAGATAATGTAATAGCTGAAATGTAGTTTTTCCATATTTATAGTACCATATTGGAAGCATACCTGGCAGATTTCTCCTCCATGTTGTTCGTCTATTTTGGTTTAGTCATGCACAGAAGGAGAGAAATATAGAGTTTATATCTGAATTTGTTCCAAAACTGAAGCCTCGGAGAGAACAGCATAGTACTTGAATATACAGTGCATCTCCAAGAAAATAATCAAAATAAAAATTAAATAATAAATTTAAATCCTTCAATTCTAGCATAGTTCAAAACCATGTTCATAACCTGGGACAGACACTGAAATTTTTGAGAACGAGCACAATCCCCCCCAACTTTATGTCAGCTGACGCTTTGGTCCCAGGTATGTGTGCCACAGTTTTACTGCCCGTTTCTTTAAGCACTAGTATCCTCTACAACGTGCAGCAGAGAGCAGCAGATGGGCCTGTGCTAAAGGCAGAAGACCCTGGGGTGTCTGTATGCAGGAAAAATGTGTCCATGTGGCTTCATAGAAAGACATTAGATAGCTGCCACCTGCTCCTCCACACCACCGCAAGGGTTAGCACTCTGCTGCAGAAGAGGATGCAGAGGGAGGTGGGGAATAGGTACAGACAGCCATCCTAGATGATGTGCTCCCCTTCCAAAGCTATGGGATTTTAGATAGCTGTACAGGCAATGCCAAAAGGCAACATCAGCTTAAAACCCCTTGAACAGCACTGGGGATCTTGCCATGGGCACAGCTGCGGCCACACGCCCGGCCCTGTTTGGGTACCCGGGGCAGAGGTGGCACAGCACAAGCAGCCTGAGCCCTGCAGAGTGCCAGCATGTAGGTCCATGAGCTGGTTTCCTGCTGGTTTTCCCAAATGTAAAACCCACCTGTGCTTGGCTCCATGAACTTTCTCATCTGTACATAAGGCAGACTGCGTTGCGCTTCACATCTGTAGATGAAAACTGAATAAATTTTTAGAACTGCCTGTTTTGAGCTCTAAGGCATGGTTAATGTTAGTTTCAAGTTAATCTACGCAATGGTATTTCCAGTTTTCAGTTGTCAGCTTCACATTCATGTGTATAAGCAATATGATACAATTTGCAAATTTAAAATTATTGACCAGGGAATTTAATTTTTTTAATACTTTTAGCTATCAAGTCTGACACGGTGTCAAAATTCTTACAAAAAGATGGAATAATGTCTAAAAAATCATGTCCACAGACTGAAGACAAAAATGAATATGTATTTTAAAAACAGACTTTTGGCCCGATTTTAACTTTTTGAGGCTTTTCTATTTTTTAGAGAAATTGAATGTTCTTTTTTATACTTTTGGTTTCACATTATTTTGACCCTTCTAGCTTTCAAAGAAACAAAGGCTTTCCATTTTCTAAGTGATAAAACATATTAAAGAAACAAAAAAACTTCACAGAAAGAGAGGGAGGAAGGTAGAAGAAAAAGACAAGGAAAATAAAAAGTGGAACAGGACTCAAAAAAAGGGTGGAATACTGATTAATGATAAAAACTAAACTATTCATACATTCAACATTTTTATAGAAGTTATCAAATAAAGCAAAAATTATGAACTCTCCAGACTTACACAGAATGATTTGCCAGTTTTCTAATTTTTGAGCAATTCCATTGATAAAAACATATTTCAGATGGCTAAATAGCATTTCAGATAAGTGTTCTTTACAAGTGCCTTTAGAGAAACTGTAAGAGACTGAGTATTTCATTCTTGAGATTGTTTTATAGATAATTTCATTTGCTTAGACACATCTGTATTTCTGTGTTAATTCTAATGGTTGGGAAAAACCAACAAGGACCATAAATGTAATAGAAAGTCCTGAATAATACAGACAGTCCTACCCTTTCATTTACTCTTATTCAGTTGTTTGTCAGAAACTGTTCTGAGAATGGTATTATTAAATGTACCTTAACCAGCATAATTCCATTTTCTATAACTAGAGAATCCACATCACGGAAAGGGTAAAGGCTGATAGATACTCTTGTGATTTTTTCCTCCACTTTTCACGTACATACTTTTTGTGGGTTTTCTTTTTTTTTCATGAAGGACTGTTCCAAATTTGGCTAATGACATATGTATACATATATATATATATATATATGTTTTATAAATAAGGGTACAAAACCTGATGACGTTGTTACCACCCAGCAAATCACAAAATGGTTCTGTTGGCAAGCACTACAAATAATTTCTTTTTCTGTATTTCGGCTATGTCAATAGCGAATTCAAATAACCTCGTTTAATGTCACATTCGAATTGGAGGAAGAAGTGGATATCTTAAGCAGTCTCCTTAAATATGATATGGGAAAAAGTAACAGTGATAGCTCCTGCAATGATAAGTATGAGTGCTCCACTTGCAGAACAGATAATACAGGGATCTTGTCAACTGTAGCCAGTGGGACAGCAACTTCAGAGCACAGCCAGCCTCTTCTCGTTATAGTGAGGGAGCACTTGTATCTTCTGCCCGTCGAGTGTTTAGAGTGCATACTAAGTGATATTGAAAGGCTTTTTATCAGCAATCAGTTCAAATAAGTTAAGCACTTTACTTTCCTAATAACCAATCTTAAATGCATCTTTAAATTTAACTCTAGCCAGAAGGTTGAATGCTATCTTGAAAAAAAAAAAAAAAGACAGGTAAAAATTACAAGAGCAATGAGAACTAAAGAGACTATTAAAACTTGGTTTTGTTGTTTATTTGCCTCATACTTTCAAAATATTGGCAACAAAGGTACTTATGTCTGAGGATAGTGATTTTTCCCTAAGTAACATATTTAATATTCAAGAAGAAAAACCAAGTAATTTTTCATTCTTTTACAAGGGAAATTGTGCCTATGTACATATAAAAACTCTTTGCTTTTCATCAAATCCTTATTAGTGGCTTTTGTTTATCAAAGGAACAGGGTTGCTCAATATTTTTAAGCAAGATTGCTCCTTCAGTATTAGTCTTGTCTTGAATCTGCCTTTGTAAGTCTGCTGCTGGTTTAGCCCATAAATGATGGTGCTGCTGCAGGACTGGGGCTGCTTCTTGCCATTCCTCTGGTGGAGCAGCCAGCTTCTTCTGGACTTTCAGGGAATCTGCATGTTCACCTTAGAGATAAACCTGGTCTGTAGATGAGATCACTCGAGTCTGTACTTATAGACTTGAACTATTATAATGGAAATATTGTATGTTTGACCAGTCATCTTTAGTCCATTATTGCACTATTGGTTAGTGTTCCATCAGTGAGAGTGATTAATTCCATAATTCCTCTATTGGAATAGTAAGACCCTAAAGCTCCAGAGTGGCTTCAATATTCAAGTGGTTTCGGGCTGGATTCATCACCTAGTTTTAGTTATCTTATGCTGATGTAACCAGTATAAAACATCTGTTTGTGCTCTTTCATAGTCAGTGGGGAGACTCAAGCATCTGAAGGACAATCCATCCATGTAACTTTCACACTGATATTATGAAAGATGAAACTCTGTCCAGGCATATCCCTTTGATTTCTAAGGTGACTGTAGAAGAAAGCTGTAGAACTACCTTAGAACATCTTGCAGGAACTGAAGTTAAGTGGGATGAAGCTGAGTCTTGCCTATCACTAAGACATTGTTGACTTTAAATATCTACTTTTGGATTCTCATGAGTGTGTTTCAATTGCCAATTTTACCTTCCTTAAAGAAAATCCCTGGAGAATATAAACCAACCCTACATGTTGAAGTGAGACTGCCATTGACTTTAACAAACAGAAATATGTCTGTTCTACCAGTGTTCTACTATGTTCTGCCAGCGCAAAATTAAACAGTTAATTTTTAAAAAATTACACATTTAAACTTCCTTTAAGGATAAGGAAATACTAAATGCACGGCCTATGGGACAGTTGTGTACCTAGTTTTAAAGCTGTAACTGGTCCTGGTAAAAACTTTTCAAACATTGAGTCTGTTATTTCAAATATATCAATCAAAATCTGCTCTAGATATAGTTGTGGTCAGTGCAATATCTCTTATTTTGCACCAAAACATGACAGAAGAACCAGTCAATCTCAGTGTTATACACCTGCATAGTCACACACTGTGCAAAATGAAATTTCTCAATATAGCTACTTACAGTTCTTATTTATAATATAAGGACTTTTCTCATTATGTATCTAAAATTAATTTTTAATATTATGAGATAGTGAAAATTTTGATATGGGTTTATTGAATTCAGGATCCGTCGCACTTAAGCACTTGACATATCTTTTCTATGCAAATTGTCTGAGAGGAACATAAGTCATTTTTAATAAATGTGGGGAAAAGGTCTGAGGTGAAATGAGGTTGGTGGTTGGGGCTCAGATTCTAATAAGATAAATTAAGGCTACTCACTCAGCTAACACTCAGTGCAGTTGTCAGCACTCCTGGTTTTAAAAAGGAAAGAAGATCGAAGAAAAGATTTAAAGATGAATGAGCCATGTGGGCTAAAACCCCCTCTCCTTTCAGTAGGTAGTGATTCTGCAGGGTCAAAGTTGAGGAGTGATGGGAAGAGTATTAAGAAATCTAGCAATTTAGAATGGAGATATATTCTCACAGACATGAATTATATCTTCAGAAGGTATAAATTTGGATTCAAAAGGGCTACTTTTTCCGGACATTAACAGAGAAAGTGGCCTGATCCTTGAACCTAAGTCTAGGTTTTCAAGCTTCCAATAGGTTTCCAAATTTTGGTGGAGAGCAATTATCTCGTGCAGTCCTGTAACCCATTCTCATACAGACCTCCATATCACTTCAGAGAGCTACATACGTAAAAAGACCATAGAATAGGATTTTAAATTTTCAGATTTCATATTTGATAAATTACATCACTGAATCCATAGTGGTAATTCTCTACAGTGATGTTTATAGAGTAGCTGATATAACACATATAGAGCACTGCAAATAGGTCAGGTTTTATTGTTTATTTTAACAAATGGATAGGGTTGCATTAGCATTGCAGAAAATGTATAAATATTGATTTGAAAACCTGGTGTGCACAATAGAAGAGCAACCCTTGTAACCCTTTTAGAGAAACTCAGCCATAAATAAAGTTCATCTCCATTTTTCAACAAAACAATTAATACATAATTCATCCCAAAAGTATTATCATGCCTATTGCTACCAATGGCAACTGAAGTATTCTAACACTGCTAACACTACTCTGTGAAGACTATATTTATTTGTATATCTGAAGAAGGGATGTAATGGTATGTACTGCAATGGCATTTTATTTGTGGTGGGATCTATAAGGGTGACTTTTAATAGCTCTGCATGGGCTGAGTGCTAAAGGATGAAGCTGACAAATGTTTGTATTATTCTGACCATGTGAAAACAGAATCAATAAATGCATTTTTGGAACTAAGGAAACAGTTATGTATTGTCTTAGGTCATGTCTTTTTCATTTACTTTATATCTTCCTGTATGCTAAAAGCTCTGTACAAAAATATTAATGGTATACAGCTGTATATAATTAGAGCTTTTTTTCATTAAGTAAACTTTGTTTAAGTAGGATATTAACTGGTTGACGACAACATATTTATATTCACAATGACCAAAATTATCCAAAAGTTTCAGGGATTCATTTCATTTTAGGTGGACACCAGATGTTATCTAAGCCTTCTGCTCTGGGAATAGGGTTTGAAATCTCACAAGCAGGACTTCTAGTTATATTGCCAGCACTGTCCTGCTCTACCAGGACTGAAAGAAGTAAGTAAGAAGCAGATAGCATGTCACTATACAGTGTGAATAAAAGAGGGAAAGGGTACAGAGAATTTTTTCAAAGCTCCTTCCCATCCATGTGTAGCGAGTTGTTTAGATCTGTCTCAGGTACCTGTCATATCACAACCCAAGGGAGAACAACGAAGAGAACAGCAACCACATTAGTAAATCTTCAGGGCCACCAACTGTCTACTACATATGGATGGCAACATGTGTTGGTTGAAAGAGAAAAAGCCAGCACAGAGATATCAAAAGATAAACATTAGATATAGCTAGGGCTGAAACTAAAACACCGTAATTATTGGATGTCCTGGCGTCATTGCCATAGCTTGACATTTTGATAACCTATTGAAAAGAGTAAACTTTGATGCCAAAAGTCCTACTAAAGTTTAAAACAGAAAAATTTCTTCACTGAAAGGCTATTTTGTTTTACTGAAAGATATTTGCAAAACAATTCTTTAAAAAAGCCTTTTTGGCTTTGTTGAACAAAGGCTTCAGTAGCTGACTGCATTTTATCTTCTGCTCATTTATGACTAAAAGTATGTGTGCAGACCAAGTAAATCAGAGTTTGCTTTTCAGCCATCACAAAACAGAAGAGAACAGCATTTGCTGCTCAGTGAACCTTGAAGTGACAAACCAGCTATAATAGGAGGGTTTTCATCTCTGCATTCACCAAACTCTAAAAAACTGTATGCTCTGTTTTAATGGATCCTTTTCATACTTTCATACCATACACAGAGACAAGAGGATATGTCTAAAGGACAGATGATTCCCTCATAAAATCTATAAATTTAATAAAACAAGTCCCATTTTGACATATTTAGGGTAAGGAGTCGTTAGCACACTTTTATGCAAGCATATACTGAAAATCTCATATTCTGAATAGTTAACTAAAGATGAAGTAAAAATTACGTGTGTTAACAAGACAATTTTTTAAACTTACAGGTTTAGATTAAACTTCTTAAAGTTTTAGCGTGATCAAAGTGTTGAAATATTGATACAGAAATGTGCATTAATGTTTGGAAATGAATCTTGACTGTATACTTCTCATCTTATATCTTAAGAAGAGATCCTTAAAAATAGTACATATTAAAAAATATTAGTTGGATTGCAACTCTTTTGTATATTTAGAAACATAAGTACTAGATTTGGCTTGATCTTATGGAGACTTACAAACCTTAAAATTGAAGAAGAATTGGACAAGGACACTGTTTCTATATGGCAAATTGTGTGAATATTTGAAATATAGCTGTCTGGCATCTGAGATAATTCCAAGCCTAGGGTAATAAAACTTCAGTGACACGTGGGATTTTATTTCAAATTAGTTTATTTATTCTTATCTCTAATACTTGAATTTGAGTGGTTTGTATTGTAAAAATTAATAGCACAATTTCCTGCATATGTGTCGTGTGTCCTAAGTAATGATTTTTTTTAAAGTCCTGAAGGTTCCTCTCTAATTCAGTTTAAAATTTGATTTTTTTTGAGCTATTTTTAAACAGAAATATAATAGGTAAACCAAATATATTTGCACCTAAGACATGGTGCAAGCTAGATGTATGTGTCTTGAAAATTTCTTGTGGGGTGGGGTGAGATTTTTTGCTTTTAGCCTATGATGAAATGAATAATAAATATTTTTGAAACATGGGATGCCTTCATTTTATATATAAATAAAGGTAGAAGAATTTCACTCAAGATTATATTATTTCAGAGAGGGATGAAATTAATTAAGGGGGAAACAAAAATAAATATGATGACGAAATGGAGCATTTGATTCAAGAAGAATTTCAAGAGTTTGAAAATTTCATTTTATTTGAAGAATCTAAAAAAAATTTTTTCTGGATGCGATCTTCTCTTGAAGAGATACCTGAATTCTCACCACATAATCTACTTCTTAGTTTTGGAAGAGTTGTTCTAGTCATCTTTCCAAAGGGAAGTTATATAAATAAAATATAATACCATTTTTCTCACTACCAGGTGGTCTTTCCTATAGAAAGCACCCTGGTCATTACCAGTACTGTTCTTCCCCTCCTTTTAAATTAATTTTAAAATTACCTTCTGCTAAAGTGATATAATTCTTCCTGAGATGCTGTACCTTCAGTCTTCCAATCTATACTGCCTAAATAGTGACACAAGAGATAAACAGCTTCAAAAGCATTATTTTTTTTCCCTACCAGAACAGCAGTAAGTGCTGAAATTGTTCTGCACCCTCATATATAGATCAGTTCAGTAACTTCACGTTCTCAGTTCTTGTGGTGTTGGTGTAGGAGGAACTTCAATGCTCTGAAAAGTCCAGTTCAGGCAACCTGATTCCCTAAATAAATTATAGAATATGTGTTCTGCACCAAAGCTTTAGCATGATTTTTACTTTTTGTGAAGCAGTGACTGGATAGTCCCCTTCTCCTTGAGAAAGGCAAAGAAGTATAAGTCCACTGTTCTCATTCCAGAAACCATTGCTGTATTTCTCTATGGGAGAAAATTCAAAGTACTGCATTTATTTTCCCATAAATATTTTATTGATCTGAAATTTCACGGGACTTCTAATGCACAAATTTTTAGGAAGAAGCCCGATATTCAGAATTGTTTTTTCTTTCTTGTAAGATTTTCATAGTGAACACATACCTCCAAAATGTCCTGCATTCATTACAGCTTAATCTTCTCTGTTTGAATAGTATTCACAGTTTGCAACAGAAAAAAATTATCCTCTTCCTATTTTCATAAGCAATACATTATGCTAAAATTCAGCCCAGAAGTGAAAGAATAAAACTGAGAAAACGTATAATTAAAACAAAGAGATATTCTCATGTTTCAAGGTCTGTCAGATATTAAAAAGACTCTTTTAGAAATGTGATGGAATCATTTGAATGATTTAAATCTCATGTAGAGGGAACACAGGAATATTATACCATGGAGAATGACACAAAGAGATAGCTAAATGACATTATAGGTCTTCCCATCCAAAATTTCTCTTTCTTTAAAAGGACAATTCTATTCAGCCATCTCTGTGAGAGTTTTTCATGATTAAGATAAAAATTTATCCTCATGTTTGATCCTGGTCATTCACAATGAAAGCAGGATACCATTAGACAATATGTAGGAAGTTTCTGTGAAGCCACTGTGGTGGACATGACACAGAAAAGTAAGTTAACCTGTAAGCTAAGGTAGAAACTTAAACTAAAAGTTAGCTGGAAATTTTCAGATGGCAATATTTCTTATACAGCACATCACAGAGTCAGAATTAATGTGAATACTGCAATAAGTGTGTATCAAATTACTGAACACCAGCTCTTCAGGTGCAATGAAGTTTCACTGAGTGATTTGAATAGCTGAAATTTTTATAGTCAAAAGAAATATTTGGGGGTGTGTGCACACAGTTCTCCTATTACAGTCAATAATAACAGCTACTTTTTATGTGACTGCGTTCATCTATGTCAATATGTATAGGATTTTTGTCAGTAATCTAGCTTCTCCCAAGCAGGAAAGAGAAATAAACTAACAAAACTATCCTGAAATTATAATCATTAAAAATATCACATTAAACCATCAGACTTTGAGGTTTGTTAATGTAGTTGATTTAGGGTTCCAGTTCAGTAGATTTTTACTTTTTTTTTAAGTAGATTGCAGAAGATGTATTTAAATACTAAGCTTCTTCTTCAAAACATAACTTAAATTGACTTTTAAACAACAGATGACTCCAGTACCATTTGAAATCTGTGTTACCTAATGCTCAGATTCACCATATATATATAAGGACAACTAATACAAATCCATGTTATTATTTATATAAAATTTTTATATATGTACTATGTCTCCTGTATAGATATCACATAAAAGGAATGTATGTACTCTTAGAGGTAGATTCTATTTTTAATATTTTTAATCTCTAAACAGTTTCTGAATTTGCACTGACTGAATTCTTTCATAATTGAAAGGTTCCTAAAGATTTATCCTGTCACCTTCAATCTTCCTTTTGGAAGCATTACCATCATAACTTAAAATAACATTTCCTCAGTGATTTTCTCTAGCAAGAGCCTGTGTGCATGTCAAATCAAGTATGTCAAAGCAGGTTTCCATAGGATAAATTTCAGTCATTTTCAGCATCTCCAAAAGGTGCTCATACAGACTTTGCTATTACTAATGCACTTCAATAATGAAAACAGAGCTACGGCCATAAAGATTTCTTATATGTTTTACAAAACATAAACGAGAGGATTGAGTACTATTTCCTTCATCTACTGGGAATAAATAGAAAACAGTATTGGGTGTAATGACTACATATTGATTTAGAAAACAACATTAATAGCTTGCATGCATAAAATTTTGCATAAACACACAAATGAGTAACAAAAGAGTGGATGGCTGGATTTGGAAGACAAGGAAGTTCTTCCTGCATTAGGAAAGACTTAGATGAAAACATTCTTTCAGACCTGCTGCAGCTAGTCAACGGGAGTTTCATCCCTGACTTTCAGACTGAATTTCAAACTACCCTGCAGCCTGAAAACATAAATGGAGAAAATGGGTTAATGGGACAAATACATATGAACAAATTTTAAAAATAATTCCAAAATTTAGCATAAACTGGTTTAATTTTAGCTGGAACTCTAATGATGTTAGAATATACATTCAAGCAGGAAAACCATTTTTACATTTTACAACAAGCTATTACATTGCAAGAAGAGCAATGCAGACACTGTTTCTTTGTGCATTCCTGATGCTTTGCTGCAGTCCACTGGAAGTATTTGAGATTGTGTTTCCTAAATCATGACTACTCCATGCAGGAGTCAGTGTGACGCAGCACCTCACTTCATATTCTGAAACAAAATTTAAAATGATCATAAAATGAAAATGGGTAGTGTATATTTGCAGTTGTTGAGAAATGATAGTTACAAAGAATTAGCTGAAGGGTCTTATGTTTACATAGGAAGTTAAATGTATGATGAGGGAAGAACCTTCCCAGCTGTTCCTGTTTCACAATGTGAATATTGAATAATCTGACTTTTCTTTGTTTGGATCATGAAGTTTGAATAATTAAACAATAGGTCGTTCGAGCTCTGTTGTGTCATCAACTAATTGCTACATTTATGCTTGTCAATAGCAAACCCACAGTAGTATTTTAAATTCCATTTATTGTGCTTTAGCTTAATGCTTACTGTTACTTTTCCTCCACATTTTTTCCCATCATGAAAATTAACCCACAATATATCTTTCTGGAAAGAAAATAAACAGCTCCCTTGCCAAGCCTTTCATTACACTGTTGCTTTCCATCATGAATTGTGGTCTAACAGTAGCCTGGTAAAAAGCCAGGGCCTTTGAAGTGTTGTGCTAATTTGATTAATACGTAGTTACATCCTGTTATGATGCACTTTGCCTTATGCATTTTAAATGGAAAATGCAGAGTGGATTACATTTGTGTTAAAAACACAGCATACTAAATGAACAGCATTGAAAGTGGTCTATAATAACAAGAACTGCAACCACTTTAAACATGTAAAAGGTTATTGCTTGCAGGTTAATGATAATTGTACCAAAATACATGATTGTATAACAATTAAAAGGTCAATATAAATAGTAGTGAGAATCACACAGCTGTAGTGGGAAATACCTGATTTAAATTCCTTGAAAAAAACAAAAGAAAACAAAATATTCAGAAATATTCTCTGAACAGTGTGTTCTTCTACTCATCCCCATAAGTACTTTGGGGCTTGAAATCATTGTTAATTCACCTTCCATCCTACCAGAAAATAATTTTATGTGCTTTTCCCTTCTGTTTAAATGAAGACTTAAATCCAGCTTCTGTGGTGGTTTATATAAGTTTTCTGTCTCCTAACTGGAGGCACTACTACACTGCACTATTACATATACTGGGTTTGTTTTTTTCACTTATCTTTTCAATAAATTAAATACATTGTTTTATCATAATACTTTGAGATACAAATAATCATCTCAGAATAAGAAACAGATTAAATTTCAAGTCTACTGAAAGCCAAAGATGCGAGCAAATCTAACTTTGTGCTTTAAGTGTGCATCAATATGCTTTAAAGAGTTACATTATTATTGCACCTACTAAATTTTCTAGCAACTCAGTACAGTAAAATTGTTTTCAGAGCCAGGAGGAAGCACCTCATCAGAACACTGTCCTTTTATGAACTTGTGCTAAAACAGATAAAATATCAACAATCAGTGATGACCCCAAAAACCTAAGTATACTTTTAAAAATTACAGTTATTGGTTATGATTTGCACAGGAACTGCACGCAGATTGTGCAGTTTTTAGAACTGCACTTTTTACAGCTCTGCTTGAATGCAGAAAGATGCTATTCTATTAATTCATTGTGTTTCCATAAATTTCAATCTTTGGTGTCATTATATTTCTTACTTGCTTAATCTTCGAACCTAATCTGACACGTCTTTTTTTAATATATTTTAGCTGAAAAAAAAACATATTGTGGAACATAGAATCCTTATTATTGAAGAAGAAGTCCAGCAAATGACAAAGAATTGGATTAAAAAACATTAAATCACTAAGCAGTACAATAAACTGGGGGACTTATTTCTGCCTATTGTATGGATTTGTTGGCAAATTCAAGGTGGCAGACACTTGTTATTCCATCTACCTCCCTCCAGGGAGAGACAGCATGTCTGCATGTGTTTCTAATTTATTTTTAAACAGTTTAATTAATGCTTCTTACCTATTCATTTGAAAAAACATAGTCATAATGTTTAATTTGTATTCCTGAAATCCAGTTGAATTGCTTTCCTTACTCAGTACAGACTTCTCAGTTCAGTTTTTATTTAGTCATTAAATAATGTTGTCCAAACTTTTTTCTTAGAAAGTTTTTATATGTTTGCAGTTTTCTCAAAGTTTACTCTATCTTTCACTAGGCAATTGTTATACTGTCAACTGTTACTTAATCTCAGAAGAAATATTCACCATCATGTTTTAAATATGTTTCTAAGTTTTCTATTTTTTTCTGTATTTCTTAGTAACATATCATGCAATGGTGTTGGAAACCATCTATGGAGCTGACAGAGAGAATACTTTTGAAAAGATTTATAATTCCAATTATTTAGATAAGGAAATCCTAATCTGATCAGACTGCAACATCTGCAGTAAAAATGCAGTGAAGTCAGCTGCAAAACCTTTCCCTCTGCCTACCTGGGTTATTGGATCAGGATCAGACAGTACTACTGTCTCCTTTTCTGGCATTTACAGTATGCATGGCATTGACAGTATACAGAGGGAAAAAACCCTCACCTATCTTCTGAAAAATCTTGGATGCAGTTCTACACCAAGAAACCGGAATTTGTCCTTTTTTTCTGGTTCTTCTTGTCATTACTTTGCAAACTTATAAATTATGTAAAACCCTTGTATAATGATACTTTTGAACATTTCTTTTACTCCTCATGAGGTTTTACGAATAAGACAAATCTATTTTTCTAGTATACATCACAGGTATGCTGACAACACAGGTAAGTCTTTATTTCATCATCACTCAGTAGCATCACCTAAAGCTAATAATGCCTACAGAAAATAATGTCCTGACCCAGATTCCAGTCCTTAATGAATAACTTTAAAGACTAGTACTAAGTGGAGACTCTGGTTCACAGTATGAATGAATAAAACACTTTTATAACAGCCTAACATAACACAAAACGTTGTA
This sequence comes from Pseudorectes ferrugineus, assembly GCA_008033365.1. Lineage (NCBI taxonomy): Eukaryota > Metazoa > Chordata > Aves > Passeriformes > Pseudorectes > Pseudorectes ferrugineus. Next base: position 26,170 of record QWTY01032191.1, on the reverse strand, counting down.
AACCAGGACCAATATATTTTAAAATTTAACTGAGATTTTAATTTGTCATAGCATCTTTGAAAGGTATTTCAAGAAAGTCAATAAGCAAAATAATTCTGAATAGATTAATAGCATTTTTAATCATGATTATCACCAGCAGAGAGGTCTGAACAGCAAAAATTTATTCTTTTATACAGTCAAATCTTTATAAAACCATTATATCTTACCAAAAGTCACACCGATTTCTGTCCTTGAAAGAAAGAAAACAATGAGCTGAGTGTGACTGATAACCTGGGAAAAGACTCTCCTCCTCATACCCTCCTGTTCTGTCTTCAAAGTTTTAGAATACACCTGAAGAAATAGAGTTGAACTTGGAAACCATCAAAAGTATTCAAAAACCATCACCAATAGCCTTGATAATATGAATTAAAGGAGAATGGCATCTTGTTGGTCAATGAAATCACTTGGAGAGTGATCCCCTTTCATCTGAAAACTATGAATATTCATCCAGGAAATACTAGGTGTATTCTTTATCATTTGCATTATAAGTCTGAATGTTATAATAACAACAATGTTAATTGAAAGACACTTGAAAGCCCACACAGAGTAGAACAATAATATTTCTTGGCTCTTAATCACATTCAATACATAACTCCCACCAAATTTTCAATTTTCCTCGGGTTCTGAAAGAATTGAAGACCAGGTGGATCACAATATTTTACACATCGTCAGTGGATGGATGCATTGCATTCCAAGTTGCTTACATCTCACAATTTCTCAAACCAGAGCCTTTAAGACTAGTCACTCTTGCCACTAATGCCTCTGCAACATTTTACCAGGGAAGACTTTTTGGAGAAAAATGTGAAATTTGTTCTGACACCCAACACATCTTTCTGTAACCAGATAAGGTCTTTAAGTGGGTAATCCTTCATAATCAAAGACAGTATGGATCTTTCATAATGGAACTTCTATTCTGAACTATTGAAATACAAATATAAGCAGTACACAAATGCATTATACTCATCAAGGATTTATAAGCTCAACCAGATCTGTCACCATACTACCCATATATCTGAAGAGAAATTAAACCAAACCTTCACAGATTAAAGTTTGCATACCTGATACATCCAATGCATGGCTTATTTTGTCTGTAATGGAGTTAGACCCTACTGCTTATATTCAGACAGAGAGATTCTTGCATTCACTTTAAGTTGTGCTGCTTCAGTAAAGCTCTCCAGAAATGTTGCAAAACTGCAAAATAGAAGCCTTATCTGTTTCTTCAATGATTTGGGTTGCCAGTTCCCTTTATGAAATGCTCATTACCAAGTAACACAGCTAATCTAGGATTTCCAACAGAAAGGACTAGAAAGCTGGGCATGAAGATGAAAGAATTTTCAAACCCACACAGGAGAAGGGACTTACTTCATTTTTTAAAAATATATATTAGCAATAAGTGAATATGGAAATTGGTCTTGAACTTTTCCTGATTATTTAAACAGATAGTTTAATACTGAATGTATTTTATTCCTGTTACTAGAAGTACAAGCTTAAAAATATTTATCACTTGCATTGGTAAAAGAGAGAGTATAAAAGAACAAAGAACCAATCCTTCCCGTTTGTTATTTTATAAGGAACTTGGGAGAAATAGAATCCATATTTATTGGATGTAGGGGGAAACACAGTGAAAAACAATGAAGAAAACGCAGAGAAAATGCCTTCTTTTCCTCACTTTTTAATAGTAAGACCAACTGGGTTTTGAGTACTAAGTCCCCTAAGCTGGAAGACAGGTCCAGGGAGCAAATGTAGCCCATAATCCAAGGCTACATAGTCAGTGATCTCCGACACCGCTTAGACACATGCAGGTTTATGGGGCCAGGTGGGATCCTCTCAAGGATACTGAGGGAGCTGGTGGAAGTTCTCACTGAGACACTTCCCATTATTTATCAGCAGTCCTGGTTAACTGGGGAGGTCCAGTTGACCAGAGGTTGGCAAATGTGACCTCCATCTACAAGGGCAGGAAGGAGGATCCTGGGAACTACAAGCCTGTCAGCCTGACCCTGATCCTGGAGCAAGGCTAAGGAGAGGTCAACTTGAGTGCCATCACATGACACATGCAGGACGCCCAGGGGATCAAGCCCAGCCAGATGGGTTTATGAAAGGGAAGTCCTGCTTGGCCAACATGATCTCCCTCTATGACCAGCTGACCAACTGTATGTATGAGGAAAAGGCTGTGAATGTTGTCTGCCTGGACATCAGACAAGGCAATGTTTCCACAGCATTTTCCTGGAGAAACTGCCTGCTCATGGCTTGGACAGGTGCACTCTTCACTGGGTTAAAAACTGGGTGCATGGCCGGGCCCAGAGAGTGGTGAATGAAGATAAATCCAGTTGGTGGCCAGTCACCAGTGGGGTTCTCCAGGGCTCAGTATTGGGGACAGTCTTTTTAATGTCTTTAAAAACGATCTGGATGAGGCGATCAAGTGCACCCTCAGCCAGTTTGCAGATGCTGAACCAGATCCTTTAAAATATTCTAGTGATTAATCAGAGTGATTCAAAACACTTGTTTACTTAAGTCCCTGTGTTTGAATTTACCACATTGGGTGGGAATTTTATCTGCTGGAGCGCAGGAAGACTCTGCAGAGGGATCTGGACAGGCTGGATCAATGGGCTGAGGCCAATGGTGTGAGGTTCAAGGCCAAGTGCTAGGTTGCAACTCTTCAGACACAACAACCCCAGACAGCACCACAGGCTGGGGCAGAGTGGCTGGAAAGGACCTGGGGGTGCTGGTGACAGCAGCTGAACATGAACCAGGGTGTGCCCAGGTGGCCAAGAAGNNAGCAGGGCCAGGGCAGGGATTGTCCCTCTGTACTGGGCACTGGTGAGGCCACATCTCAAATCCTGTGTCCAATTTTGGGCCCTTCACTCCAAGAAAGACATTGAGGTGCTGGAGTGAGTCCAAACAAAACCAGCAGAGCTGCTGAAGGGTCTGGAGCACAAGTCTTATGAGTGACTAAGGGAGCTGGGGTTGTTCAGCCAGGAGAAAAGGAGTCAAGAAAGAGAGAGTGCTTTTAATTCTCTACAACTAACTGAAAGGAGGTTCCAATGAGGTGGGAGTTCAATCTCTTCTCTCAGAAAACAAGTTGTGCCACAGGAGATTCAGACTGGACATTAGAAAAAATTTCTTGATGGAAAATTTAACAGTCTGCCCAAAGGAGTGGTTGAGTCACCATCCCTGGAAGTATTTAAAAGATAGGTAGATGTGGCGCTTCAGGACATGGTTTAATGTTGAACTTGGCAGTGTTGGGTCAAAAATTGGATTAGATGACTTTAGAGGTCTTTTCCAATCTAAATGATTCTGTGATTCTATGAATGTGCCACTTGGCCCTCTAGTTCTTTATCAGCCTATAGTCATATTTTTCTGCAGCAGTTTCCTGGACTGAGTCTACTCTCAAGACTGTTTTCTTCTGCTTCTGTTACCTGGTACCAGAAGAGGAAACCTAACTCTACTTCTGAAGTACCTCAACATTCAGCTAAGATATTCAGATGGGGCACCATGACACAGGATTTAAAAACAAATAAACAAAATTTTGAGACTCAGTCACATGTTTTTGGTGCATGCATTTCTTAGCTTAGTTCAAATATCAAAACAATACTAGACCTGGATCCTTATATTTTACAGATAAATATCTATAAAGCATTAGACACACACTGTTTACTTACAATTCACAATAAATATAGGAAAGCTTTATGCTGAAAGTAAATTCAAACACAGGGACTTAAGTGTTTTGAATCACTCTGATTAATCACTAGAATATTTTAAAGGATCTGGTTTCAGCATATTTTGCACAGAAAATGTCTTTTAGTCAAACTAACTTCTCTCTTTCTCTCTGGTCTATGTGTAATTCATGAACATTTAAACATTATGGGATTATAGAGAGCTAAGCTGACATTTTTACTTTCACTTAGCAGCCTGAATAATTGGTACACTCCAAGCATTTTAAATACTAAAGTAATCATTGCTTTGAATTCATCTTGTGATGTCATAGCAGCTGACGATTGACATAATAAATTTCAAGAATATGAAAGCTTGAAAAGAATGCTAGACATATCTTATGCTTAATACATAACAATTAAATGATCTATAACTAGCAGTATATTCTGATGTTAACTTTAATGAAATGCTTTTTAAATGTATAATGTATTGTAATTGGCTTTCCACTTCTGGGCAAGAAGAGAATTCATTAAATTTTTTTAATGTGTTTTTCTCAGAATCAGAAAGAAATGTATAGAAAAAAATTCAAATTTACTTAATATCTTGAATAAAATTGGAAGTCCAGTGAAGAAAATTATAAATTTGTCTTTCAAGGTTAGAAACTGCCACAAGTTGCTCTGAAAGTCAATCATAACCAAATAAAAAACAACTGCAGCTTGTGTCAACTGCAATTTAACATGAAAACTCAGCTGGAAACTATTTCCTAAGAGATGTTGGAGTGGAGGACATATAGCCTCCCAACAACCAAGCATATGGTGCAGATCCTGATCTCACAGCTCAGAAAAGTCAACAAGGCCATGCAGCCTGCCTTGAAGTTGTAGATCAGATCTATCACAAGCTAAACAATTTCTGGAATAACCCTCCACAATTTAGAATACTACAATCACTTCTGTCCTAAGGGAGACTTCCTCTGGTTAATGGAATTTAAACAGATTTAATATCTACATTCAACAGATATTGAATAGAAGGAGAAGCCATCCATCAAAACAGAAGACCAAAAGTTGAGTATTGTCTTTGGTTCTTCCTAAATAACCTGGAAAATGTTGCAGCTGGTTGAAGAGACATCAGCAAAATAGGAATTAAGGACAAAGGTAATGTTTTAGCTTAGAGTTAATTTTTTCTATATTAGCTTGTAAGGAACTATGTTTTTAGTGTTGAAATGAGTGTTGAACATATTGGGATGTTTTCATTATTGCTAAGCAGCTCTTAGACAGAGTCAAGGCCTTCTGTTCCTCACCCCTTCCCACCAGTGAGTTGGACAGGGATGCACAAGAACTTGGCAGGGGCCACAGCTGGGATAGCTGACCCCAGCTGGCCACAGGGATATTGTGTACCGTGTGACATCATGCTTGGTGTATAAAGCTGAGGGAAGGAGGAGAAAGGATGGGACATTCTGAGGGATAAGTTAGTCTTCCCAAGCCACTGTTACATGTGATGAAGCCCTGCTGTCCTGAGGATGGCTGACACCTCCCTGCCCATGGGAAGCAGTGAATGAATCCCTTGTTTTGCTCTGCGTGTGTTCACAGCTTTCGCTTTCCCTACTAAATTGTCTGTATCTCAACCTACGAGTTTTCTCAGATTTGCTCTTCTGATTCTCTTCCCCATCTGCTGTGGGGGAATGAATGAGTGGCTGTGTGTTGTCACCTTGGGTTAAACCATGACACCCAAAAATCATGCTGCACTTCATCGATGCCAAGACACTTATAGACTACCAACACATTGGGATAGGAGGAAAGAAGCTCCATTGTCCTTCTGTAAAAATCTTGATTATTTTAGGAAAAAGAAAGTAGCTTAAAAAAGAGTAAGAGAGGTTGCTTTTCCCAGCCACAAACCACACAGAGATAGTGTTTGGATACAAAAATAGTAATTAAGATGCTTCTTTTGGACTGATTCCCACCTGCCGTTGCCAGTCAGTGTTCTCTCCTGATCATGTAGATGAAAGTCAAAAACAGCAACAGGGAGAGGTTTCGTTTGGCTTGGAATTTTTTTGAAAGGAAGGCAGAAATGAGGATGGACTGCTTTGACTTAGTAGTCTTTCCCTAAAAGAGGGTCCATAGCTCATAAAGTCTCAGACGTTTCTCTTTCACCTCCAAATTCAGATACATTCTTGATCTTTCTATTTAGAGTTCATTTCTCCTCTCCGGCTTTTGTGGGTTTGTATACTAAGGTTGAAGTTCTATATGGTTACAAAGAATGTAAAAGTTTAGTGGTATAATGTTTAGGATTGCAATGTCAAAAACCTTGTCAAAAATGGAACGCAACCAAGAGATCACTGACAATGCAAAAACAGAAACAGTAGAAGTTGGTCAGATCTGATAACTGTTTCAAGATAAACCTCACTGAAAACAGAACATGCACAGTATGCAATTCTGTTTTATAATAGAGTAATACAGGAATTCTGTTTATATTACAGTAGCACCAAACATTCACGAAGAAGACTGACACACTCTTGCTTTGAACACATTATAATCACCGACCACAGAAAGGATTTTCTTGGAATATATCATGTTCTAACTCAGAGGAAATATCCTTTACTTATTAATTTATAATATATGTAAGGATAAAGCAAAATCAATCAGCTAAGCTTTTGAAGCCGTACCACAGTAAGCAGTGTAATTGTTGATCGTCTTCAGTTTGATAATGGATTACATTGGAAACAGATCTGGGAAAAACATACAACCACACAACTGCCAAGCAATGATCATGATACAAGCATGATCAAGCTGCAGTTCCACGTAAATCATGGCAGTGAAAAAAACTCCCATGATAGCAGTCTATAAACAAGACAAGTTCTCTACTGCAGAAGAAGAGGTTTTACATTTTCTAAAATGAGTGAACAAAGATTTCCATATTGATAATTACCGCAAGGCTGACTGGAGTTTATGCAAAATAAATCACTCAAAAATGCCTGTCACCTCATCAGATGAAAGGCAATATGAAAATGGAATTAGTCACAAATATAATTCTATCACAGCATCTAAGAACAAAAGTACTGAATTGTTTTTAATGTGGAATTGTTTTGTTGACTGTTTTAATTGCTAAGGAACTCAGGGATCTGCAAGATGGCCTCTGCAGAAGGAATAGTGTGCTATTTCATTAATTACAACAGCAAATTAATGTGTTGTTCCACAAGTTTCACTTGCAGTTAAAATGGCCTATATTAAATTTTTCTATATTGCCATCAGTGTATTGTTTCATCGTATAAGTGGAGAAACAATTAAAGAATTGATTGAAAGGGACATATTTATCTCCTGTCATCACTGATGCTTAAAATTATAGAAATATAAAAATATTGATGGAAGTTCTTTGTTACTAGAGAGACAAAAGGGCACTAATTATTATATTTTTCATTATTTTTTCATTATTTTGAAGATTTGAAATGGCATTAAAAATATTATCAAATGCAAAATGTATATTTCAATTTAAAAGTTTGAAAGTTGTCATTTTCGAATTATAATGTCAACACTAGCAGGTAGAATTATCTTTAAAAAATAATGGATAATAAAAATTATTTCCTTCTAATTGTTCAGTCATCTCATTATTTCTATTTCAAGTATTTTGTTTATTTTAGTTTCAAGTCCTTTTTTTCCATCTGTCAAGATAGTTTCAAAGTCTTAGAGGGTGTATCTTTATGTCTACCTTAAATAAATGAAAATTCTGAGATACTGAACCCAAAAGTTATTGTTATCTATATCTTTCAATTAAAACAGAAACAGAGGAACAAACTTCAAAATCTTTTCCAACATACAGAAAATTACTTTAGTATTTTATCTGGATATTGGCCTGTTGAAATAACTTAATACTTTAAGGGTGAGTGCTTAGGCGCTTCTCACAGATGAATATGGCATCTCTCTCAGTAAAAAGGGTTTTTTTTATGACACAGTCTTAAAATTAGTATAGTCTGATCTGGTGTGTGACTAAATTTATAACATAATGCATTTTGCTGAAGGATAAATTATTGATGACACTATCCTTAGTCATAAATGTAAATCTATTCCAAAAAATATATCACAGCAAAGCTGAAAAAGGGAATGAAAGTTCAGTTTTATTTATTACCGCTCATATACTTTCAAATTATTTTCCATCAAACAAATTACTGAAGGCCAATACTGCTGCTTCATCTAAAAGAATCCAGACTTTCCAGAAAACAGTAATATTAGTGAAGGCTTGAAACATGACAAAAACCTGGACGCAGATTGAGGAATTTTAAGAGGACTACAACGTATTGTTAAATTCCATGAGCTGTTTGACCTTGCTTCCACCAACGAGTATGATGGGAATATGTGTTATGATGCCTTGTCATGCTGTAGTTCCCAAGATGTCTCAAAACTTACAGAGTGTGCTATGTACACTTCTGATACCTCTATATAAATAAAGCAGGTATTTTCCTTTAGCAGACATTTTAGGATAGGCCAGAGAGACCTGCCAAATACCAGTTTAGTTGTGAATTCCCATACAAACTTAGTTTTAATTCAAAATGCAAATAATGTCATTAACTCCTTTCTGGGAAAAAAAAACCCAAACAACAACTTAATTATGTAAAATCTACTCAGTGCAATTTAAAATGCCAAGCTGTGGTATCTCACAGCTGGATTGTACATTCAAAGACGGTAGAAATTTACTTTTAGAGTAGAAATACATGAAGTTTTGTTAGCATGCTCTTTAAAGTATTGTGCCTGTGTCATCCTTCTGATGAAAGAACAATGGCTGCTTTGCATTTTTCTATCTCCCATTCACAGTCTGCATGAAAAATAACTGAAATATAATTATTATAATTAATAATAATTAGATTTTATAAACAAGTTAGTTTATTGATTTGTCTTTTGGAGTCAGCATGAGCAGCAATTTTGCCTACTGCCCCATGAGCTGTATATCTATTTTTTTGCTGCCTTCTGTGAAAAAATAATGGCCAAGTAGCAACCTTACTCCAGTAAGAGTTATTTGCAGTTTTGCTGCAAAATAACAAGAGCTTGCAACAAAGCAATACAAACACAGCATGAGATTTTATGAGTGCTGAATCTTGATGGAGGAAGATAAACAAGTCGTGAAAAATGTCCCAAAGGACTGAATGTTTTTCAGTGGGTTTTTTCCCAAATGTGGAGTGAAATCCTAAAGCATTTGTTTCTAAAATCTCTGCTATAAACTCTCCCTTCCCTATAATCTCGTCAGCTCTAGGGCAACAGAATCTCTAAGGTCAGCCTTTCTGTTAACTACAACGCTTATATTTCTCCTCTATTTCTTGGCAGTAGAAAGGAATGGATGATTTATTTTTAGTGAGTTGCTCAACCCAGCACAAGGAACTCGGTAAGTGACTTTTTTTTTTCAACTGTCAGGATTGCCAGCAATAGCACTGCTCACAGTAGTATTAACTGCATCTATAAACCCCAGCACCACTTCTCTTGGCTCAGCCACAGACGTGTGTTCTTCAAATTTCTTTCTGATATTTCAGGCTCTCTTTTCCACAACATGATAAGTAATGTCTGAGATAAACTGACATGTGTTATGAGACCAGCACAGCATGCATGGGTGAATTAGTTGCATTATCAGTATAAATGAGAAAAAAGTTTTCTGACTCATAACATATGTTTGGGTGAGAGGAGAAAGATGCAAGAGAAAGCAGTAATGACATGATACGGCTACTCCATCTTAAAACAGATGTTTCTTTTAATCAAACAAGAATAGTAACAACAAAAACAAAAAGTTGTTTACAGTTCACTATTCTTTCCTTAAAAAAAAAAGTCTCTTCGGGAAATTAAAACATTTTAAAGGAGTCTCTCTTCTGTTCCCAGACTGAGCAATTAAATTTTCACTCTACCTTAAGTGGAATTTACTTGCTTAAATCTGCCCAGCATTGACTGAAGAATTGATACTACAGTAGTCATATCAGAAGTCTCTCTTTCCACAAATAAATCTTCAAACACAAAATAAAAATCTGTAAAATCAAAAACAATATTAAAGCAGAACACAGAGAATTATGTGCTGTTTGCCTTAAGCGATGTTATTGTAGGGATGCCATTAAAAAGTTTTGTGAGCATACAGATGATTTTTAACACTCAGTTATCTAAAATAGTAGTCCATAAAAAGGAAATAGAAAGTAAGCTTTGTTGTCTATGGAAATCACTCTTTAAAAGGTTCTTTCAATTACAATATATCGAAGCATGTCTGCAAATGCTGACTACAGTACTAAGTTCATTTTACAGCCAAGACATGAAAGCTGGAAGTGTAGATCCCAGGCAGGTGAGAATGGCAACACCATTTGTTAAATCATCAGGAAGGCACCTTTGTGCTCTCTTTCTTTCTGTTTTGCACATTTCAGGAAGTTAAACAGTTCGAAAATTCTTCCATTATCATTCCTCCAACCTCCTCAAAACAGTCTTTCACTACATTCCCTTTATGGAGCATGATGGAAATCAAGCTCCTGTTCCCCTGGGCTGCCCTGGCTGTGGGGCTGCTGGCTGGGGGACATGCCACAGTGCAGGCCCACAGCAACCTCCCTGTGCATGTGGGGTGGGTCACAGCCCGCAGGAGCCTCTCCATCCACGAGGGGTAGCTGGGCTTGGATAGAAGTGCAGCTGCTTCGGGTAGATGTGCAATGCCCAGTTCCCCTGCCCTCCCTCCGTTCCTCTGCCCTGCCCTTGTGCCATCCTAGGTTTTCTACTTGAGCTAAGAGTCGCTTGGGATGGGTTCCTCTCTTCAGGGTCCTGCATGCTTAGACCTCAGCAGGTCTCTTCTGCACCCTAGTAATAATGAGTGCACAAGCAGAGGTGTCCTCTTGGCTTTGCTATTGTGACGTCTCTGAAAGCAGCACCCTGTGCTCAATGGGAGCCCGCTGACTCCTCCAGTGCTGGGGGTCCCGCTTGTCACACTGGTGGAGCCACAGCTGTGGCACCAAGGCAGGCAGAGGCCGTGCATGCAGTGAGGCACTGTGAAAGGCAGGGAAGGTGATGTTTCACTGGGGGCAGAGTTTCCAGCGAGTAGTTCTTGGAGTTGCTTGTTATTGGCAGAGATTTGCTGAGTCCACGTGGGATTCCTGACATTTCCTCATTTCCTCCCACCAGGTCTGAGGTTCAAGTAAATAAATAAACTACAAATGACAAGGAGAAAGGCCAGGAGAGGGTTCCAGCTGTCATCATGCAAATCCAGAATGCTTTTGACTCCAGCTATATTCCATTTATATTAACAAATTAAAACACAAAGTCACATTTGTGCAAAAAAATACTAAAGAGCTGCTCTGTCAGAAAATTATTCACAAAACCATCATTGTTTATATTATATTGTTTCTTTACATATTTACAGTATAAGCTCAGCAAAGTGATTTTTGTGTAAGGTAAAAAGAGAATTTTTCAATTATTTTTATGGCACCAATGAAAGGTAAAAAGGAAGGTACATACCTGTCATCAGATAAAACTCCATCATCTCCCAGTCTCATTGAACAGCAAGGCAATATATTCACACATTAATTATTTATATTGAAAGACTCCATCATGTACAAACAAATGCTTTGTAATAAAGTAGGGTGAAAAATGTTATTTATATTTTGGCATCACAATAACTTGCCTATCTCCACTATTACTGACACAAGGAGTGCAAACAAACTTCAGCTGGTAGATCTAAATGCCGGGCAGGGTCTGATTCTGACACAGCAGGCTAATCAGCTTCAACCTTCTGTTCAGTAAAATAGCTTTCTGGTTACCTGGACAGTAAAAGTCAGTAATACACATGCCACAAATTTAGGTTATCCATTTTGATATTCAGTTCAGTTCAATATCCCCATACAGTCATGTTGTTTAACTGTGTGCTGTGCTACTCCATCAAAGAATTTTAAAATCAGACTTTTTGCATCCATTTCACCTTTTGTGAAATACTCCATTATCTGGATATTCCTGTTGAAAGCATAAGCTGTGAAACAGCAGCTTCCTATTTAAGTTGCTGTTGTCAGACTTCAGAGTCAATACCCACAAAGAAAAAGTGGAGACTTAATTAATCCAGTTCACATCTCAGAACTTCTGCTTTCAGCTTTGAGGCCTCAAATGCAGGTTTTTCATGACTGAATCATTCCTGTGGGCTCCCATGTGGACAAGAGTTCACCCTCTGTTTTTGTTTCAGGCATGGTGATAAGCAACAGACAGTTTAGGTAACCTGCCATTTGCAGTCTTGATCTAAGTGGAGCCCAATCCTTCCTCTGGAGCTTTAATGCTTATTTACATTAAGGTACTTCTCACGAAAAAGAATATCTTGCTTAGGGCAAATATGTTTAATGTTTACTGCATTTATTACACAGTAACTATTCTCCTTAAAAAAATATTTACCTCAATCTGAAAGCCTTCCTCATTTTAAAATAACACTAAGCTAGTTTACATAGAGACTTTACAATCACATTATTTTTCAATAACTTATTTTCATTGATCGGTCTAACAGTTTGACATGTTATTTATGGGCTACTGTGATGAATCACATCCGTTTCCAAGGTAAAGTAAGCAAATTCTCTGTTTATAGGATTAAAGTTGAAGGTCAAACTTTGATTATATTTTCTGTTCTACTACAGCAATATAAAGCAAGGCCTTTAGACTTCAGAATTGGCAACCAGTCATATGAGATGCTTTTATACTTAAAAATTGACCACAAATTTTGATTAAATCATAATCAACATCTGAGAGGCAGGATACCTAGCAGATAACTGCAACAGACTCTGAGAGGAATTTATTTTGTGTTTTGAATATGCATTTTAATTTTTTTTTACCTTGAAAATAGGATTTATTTATTTTTAATCTTTTTTTAAGAAAAGAGTTTATATCTACTGGAGTGTGAGAGCTGGGAAAACACTAACCTTCAATGCTTATGGTGTCTTGTGGTATTCCTGTAACTCACTGGCCCACTGCTGTTGAACTTCTACTAGTGTATATTTATCAGTTAGCCATTGGCAGGTGCAAGTGAAATTTGCTTTGTCCAGAAATGTAATGTATAAACAACATGTAACCCCCTTTTTTAGCAACACATTATTAAAGTCTGAGTTGGGGTCTCAGAGCTGCCGAAGCACTGGCAACCTTAACTCGTAAAGGATGTTGTTGTGCAATGCAATAATTCATTACCCAGATACCCTCCACTCCAGCCAAAAACAACGCCCAGCACACTCACACAGCCAATGGGAGAGGGCATAGACGATGGAAACATTTGCATTAAAAGATAAACATGTGCTGATGAGAATCACATCCAAAATATCCCTCATAAATTATTTAACAAAGGAAGCATGAAAGGTAAGATTGTGAAGTACGTGCTTTCAGTGAGCTGTAGAAAGGTTGCTTAGGAGGCATCTTGTGATACAACACAAGTATTGTTGCATTTAGATTAGAGGTACTGACCTTGCTTCATCACCCAGCTTTACAAACCTGTCTCTACGCTGCACGTCTTTTTTGTCTTGGAAGGATTTATGTCAAATCATTTGTTACCACGTATGTTGTTGTGCCAAGACTTTGCAAATCCTGGCTTGTGATTGCAGCTATCCTTTTAGGTCACGATTAGGGAATATTTTTGGTGCATACAGTGGAAACAGACAGGATTCTCCCTTCAGACTAGAACTCCTCTTTAGAGAGGTCTGAATCATGATTAAAGGTTACTACACAGGCAGGCTTTGCCATGGGAAGGCTCTGTCCTTTATAAGCAAGGGGAAGAAGAACCCACTCACACAGGAGCATCCCCATCCACAGGACTTTCTGGTGCTAGGTCTGTCCAGGCATCTGTGCCAGAACTAATAGTGAAGTGGTCTAGCTTAGGAAGAATAAGTTAGTACAGAAAGACAGAAACATAAACCGTGCTGTGGCACCATGAGGAAGGAGGCGGTACCAGAAATGAGGCTGTGTGAAAATTGCTGTCTGTTATTATTACTGGCATAAATCTAGAGATCTCTCTAGTCCTCCTTCTGGAACCCATGTTGGCCCTTTTTAGCTCTCCTGGCACATTCCAATGGATGAAAAGGATTGAACTGACAAAGTAGACTGAGCTACCTCCTGGGTGTGGTAGCTTTAACTGTATCGAGGTATGGATGAGGATGAGCTGAAAGCATACTAGGAAGGCCTGTCAGAGGTGACTGCCTTCAGGAGGTCAAGACTGGAGGCAGAGCTCTCACAGAGTCCCAGAGAGCTGATTAGTGACACAGTTTTTAACAGCTTTGGAGACCCAAAGTGTGCCTTTGAGATCAGACCCGGGCCTGAGCGAAAGGAGGTACATAAACACTCCAACCCAGGAAAAACTTCAGGAAGCATGAACTCTGGAACAGTTTATCTCAGAGACACAATTTGTGCTATAGCCCATGCCTTCAAATTGCTACATACCCCCATGCCAATGAACTAGCTGAAATGGGAAACTGACCAAAAACACAGAATGAAGGTTATACCTGTTTCCTTCCCTGCTTATTTGGAGGCTTGGAAAGGGACAAATTTACACCCCACAGTGAAGCCAAAAGTGAGGGTTTTGATAAGGGAGCAGCTGAACCCCACACAGCTCCTAAAAACCACCCTGTGGATGCCTCCCACCATCAGCTATGCACTAGTTAGCAAGGCTTGACCCAGAGTTTATGCAGCTTGAACAAGATGCAAAGTGGAGCCCCTGCTCCTTTTCGTTCTCAGGGAGAGATACGGATGTCACGCGCAGCCTTGTCCTTACTGAAGAAAATTTTGCATTCTCTTCAGCAGTTCAGTCTTTGTCTCCAGGTTTCTGCACCCACACCAATTAAATGATTCCATCTTTAGCACTAAAGAATTTGTCTTGTAAAATAGGTCTTCAGCTTTGAAGTTTAGTGCAATTAAAATCAAATTCTGCTAATTAGGAATGCAGCGCATCAGTTATTATTCAAATGAATTCTGTTAATGATTTAGGACTACTCTCATGAGCAAGAATTTTCAGGACTGGACTCCATATTCTTTAAGGGAGAGCCTGTTTTTACTCCTAACTTGCAAACAGCAGATGAATCACATACACAGCATAAAGGTGAGCAAATAGATGAGGACTTACAGGACCAGAATCCTCCCAAACACATTGCTTGTACTTCACTGATTTCTACTAACAAGGATTAAGCTGTGTAATTTTCTTGTGTGCCGTGACTTTCGACAACAATAAAATGTTCCTTATTTCCATATGACACAGCCAGGTCCAGATGTGCTATTTTGGTTTGAGATGGTTAAACTTTTTTTTGTTACTATGGAGATTATCTACTGAATGGTTTACTTACCGCCTCAAAGCTGTCATCGCGTACTGTTTAATTTATAGAGCTGGTCCAAATCTCTGTGGAAAAAAAAGTCACCAATATTTCTCACAACTTTCTTTGATTTATTTTTCAGTGTCAACCAAGACATAACATTTATTATGATTCACCTTAGCATGATGACATTTCATTATTCTTACTGAAGAAGATGTTCCTGAAAAAAAGAGATCAAAATCTCCTTAGCCTCCAGGATATCACATAATAAATGAGGGGGTCTGTTTTTCCTCAGTGCCTCAATAAGAAGAAGTGTTTACATTTCAAGACCAAGCCCCCACAGAATATTTACAAAATTTGTTGCGAGGTGTTGAGACATAAACCTGAAGTTCAAAACCTACATCAAATACGAATGAAGACCTATAAAATATAGTGTAAAGCAAAAAGTCAGAAGAAAAAACTGTAAATGTTTTTAAGAATTACTGAAATCCTTAAGTGTCTTCCCCATAAATAACACATAAAATTCATTTTATCAAATGGACTTTGGTGTTAACATCCTAAATATTATAAATTAATTAAATTGCAGTGTGCTAAAATAAAAAAGCCAAACATTGTAGAGTTGCTATAGGTAGCCAACCAAAGCCCATTACACTCTTCCTTGAGCAAGCAAGAAAGAGACACTTAAAACTGCATCTTCTTTACATAAGAAATTGTTATCAGAAGCTAAAACCCTAAATTGAAAGTTACTTTGAATTTCATAATGGTAAATGAATACGAATTTATTTTATTAAGGGGAAAAATGTCTTCCAGAAATCTCATGGAAAACAACCCACAGTAGGACATGATTAAAAATAAAAATAGCTAGATGATCTTGACTATAGGTCCTTAGAAAACAGCATCACCTTCATGAATTCATAATAACACTTGTTTTACCTCATTCCATGATCTATAAGGCATACTAGCATTCTATTGCTTCTGGAAAGATTAAGAAAAGTGTCCTGATATACTTATATATAACTGATATTTGTCAAAGCATGCATGTTTACTTTTCTTTGTATTTTTGTATATTAGCATTAAGAAATTGATATTTTAATTTATACTGAAACAGAATAAATTCCATCTTATATTAAGCACTGTATGCAGAAGGAAGCAGAGTCTTGGAAGCATTTCTATTCTGGGTCTCAGATCACTTCTCAAGTCATACAAAGGCAGGTGTCACAGGGGTCATATAAAGGTCTCTACTCCGATACAAGCTTTAAGGACAGCCTCTGTGGGAACACACATGTTGAAAGATTGTGTGCTTTAAAAAGGTGTAGCCTAGCTTGAACGCTAGGGGACAAGCAGTTATACAATATCAAATTCTTATAAAATAGTTTGTGGTGGCTGAGGAAATGTATTCTACAAAACAAACATTTCATTGCTGCAATTAAGTTCATGCATCAATGTGAGGTGTCAGTGCATCACACAGCTCAGAAACATAAAGCTGTTTCATTTCCTCACCTGTATGTTTTCTTAGTCAACCCTCCATCTGAAAATGTCCTTCCCTTGCTTCTGCCCAGAGTCATACTCCTATCTCACTTTTCCACCTGCACACGGAATATCAAATGACTACTTATTCCTTCAGATTTTAGACTAGGGCCAGGGATCTTGCTAGCTATGTCTTCACAGTGCTGGCTAGTCAGACTTTGTGCAGCTGAACTACTGTCATAAATTTAGGATATTTTTCCAGTAGGTGATTTTTAGCCATGCTATTCCCTGTTCCAGCTGCCAGTGCATTACACAAACACACAGGTCAGCACAGAGCAGAGGAGAGGTGCAAGGGTGGGAATAAAAGGCTGGAAGAGGGGCAAGAACTTTTCATACCGGCAGCAGCTTTAGTTCGCATCCTATTACAGGCTCCCTCAATCTTCCTTGAACAGTCCTTTGCTCAGGTCTACATATCTCCAGCTGTGACTTCTATTGTCTCCAGTTATTTTGTAACTTGACACTTAATTGTGCCTTTCATTTCACCAGAAGGGAAGAGTTTTTACACATCTGTTGGTCTTAACATGTTCTGCAGTTTGCCCACAGTTCAAAGGTTCACGTGGTGTCTGTCTTAATCGCTGCTAGGGCAGCAACGGGAAAGCTCTACAGTGAATAGAGAAGTTGTTTTTAATTAAAGAAATAAGTATTTCATTGTCTCAACCAATCTGAAGGTTATCAGGAGGCAACCCTGAACATGTCCCACTTCTGCTTTGTAAGTCAAGGTAGGAGTCATAAAATGGGAACTGTGCAGGTAGGAACCAGGAACTGCACAGGTAGGAACAGGGAAGCCCTGGAAACTTCGGGTATCTGGGGTAGATAGTAGGTGATAGGTCAGGCTTGTAGCACAAATGGGTTAGGAGGGTTACAACAATCCAGAAAGAGAAAAAACCTAAAGAGTATCCGAAGGCTACAATTAGAGCTTGGTAGTAAAAAAACTGAAACTGGAACCACTCCTCACAACCTGAGGTGGCTCCACCAAGCAGCCAAGCTCTGCAGTACTGGAGCCAAGGGGCTCTCCCTGCGCAGTGCCACCGCTCCTGCCACGGGGCTGACTCCCTTTCTGAGCTCTCTGGCTCTCAGCACACATATCTCTGCACCTGACTCCCCTGTGCAGTACAGATTGGGCCTAAGGCTCTTTTACGTCACTCTGGGAATGAAATACAAATAAATCCAGATTAAGGTTTTTTCCTACAGCCAGTGTGGGATAAAGCTTTACTTCCCTGTTATGCACACACTCACACACCACATATGCACACACCAGCTTGAGTTACCCTGTTTTTACAGAATCAAGGCCAGCCTTAGACAAGTTACCCTGTTGTAAGCATATATGCCTCATCATTCTGTACTTGATCAACACTGCATGCAACTTGTCCTGTCATTTATGACATATTCGAATTTGGCCCACAAATGTTATTAGCATCAGGTTAGTTTTTTTAATTTCACCTTTGTCCAAATATCTTTGGCAACAGCATAAGTTGCCAAAGCTTAATGCTAATCTCCTGAATTTTGAAAGCACAACAGGCAAAGTCAGCCCCTGAATACATCTGAGACACAAGCATTCAAGATACAAACATTTGCAGGAAATAACAAACAAAGCCCTGCTATTTCTAGTCAAATAATAGCACTAGTGCTGAACAGAGAACAATTTTAGAGAACAAAAAGGTAGTGAGATTAAAAATATACCGGATTAAATGGGACTTTTTGTTTTGCCAAATGCCTGGGCTTTTGTTAGAAACAGATAATTCCTTTCAATTGTGTGGGTCAAAATTTGTGGGAATGAAACCAACAGATAGTGTAGGACATTATTTTTTGCAATGGATGGCCAATCAGTTATTATACGCAGTGCTGCCACAATCAAGACTTGGTTTCTATTTGCTGATGAGTGAATTCCAAACTGGGGGAGTCATGGGAAACTTGCAATGATCTCACGTGGGTGGCCCTCATTCTCATGCCAAAATTCAGGAATACCTAAAACACAATTTATTTAAAAACTAGTTCTTCCTTTTAGCACAGCTCATGATGTTCCAAATGAATGGCTGTGTCCTACTGCTAAGTATGATGTCACATCCCCTAGTCCTCCTTTCCCCATTTAGACACACAGTGAAATTAAAGTTGCATTTAGACCAATGCACACAAAACCAGACTTATTTCCAGAATTACACTGCAAAAATTAACAGTATAATTGCTCATCAAAGCAAGATTCTCACTCTTTTATTTATTTGTCTTTTTAGTCGATGAAAATACAATCTCCTGCAAGGTTTCAAAAGAATATAACCAAATATTGAAACCAGGATGCGGGAAACAGAACTGAAAGGGACAGAACTACCCCTGGTGACAAGTAACAGTAAGGAGGTAAAAGAAGTTCAGACTAGACAGGAGAGTTCATATTTTCAGCTAATATGACTATCACAAAGCATTGATACACCTTTTCACTTGGTAAATGATAAAAAAATTCGCACTGATATTGTTTCACATGGCCTGCCTAATAAAAGATGGAGAAACTGCCTGGCATCCCAGACAACTCCTCTAGGCTCAGAGCTGTCCTCCACTTGCACCATGCCAGCATCTGTGAGACATGCCCACTCATTCCCTGATGTTAACAGGAATACAAACCCCAGTCCAGCCCTCTTCTCACCTCTGTGTGTGGCACAAGATGCACTAATTCCTAAGCACCACTGATGCCAGGCTCAAGCATTGTGGCAGCAGCTGAACAGCCCAAATCAGAAATTATCCCTTTGCAATGGCTGGTGAAATAGGGCTTGATTCTCACATCACTTACACAGCAGGCTTGCACCAGTAGAACTGCATGGATTTTTACTGAGGTATATTTGATTCACTCCAGTGTAAACAAGAAGCTTTACTCAGTTACTTTCCAAGTTAGGGGGTTCTCTGGCAGAGCAATATGAGTAAGGGTGCATCAGCTGCCTGAGAGTGCCTTGCCCACAGCAATGCTAAACACTACTACTGTCATCTGCTTTGTATTCTTCTCAAGTTTCCATATTTTAAAAAGGATACAGAAAAGTGCCATTAAGAATCCATCCCCATCAGCTGGTCAGTCCCATTCTAACACACTCCAGTCATGATTACCAACACGTTACACCATGTGGAGTATAAAGACAGCACTGTTGAGGTTTACCTGGTTGGTTTATAGGCAATCAAATGTAGATGTTGAAAATACCCCTCCATCTTGGTCCTTCACTCTTCCCTCCTGGCACTAGTAGAGTTACTAGTATGATATGTTGGCACAAGCAGCTGTTTAAGCAATATTTGCTGAGAAGCAGTTCAAAGGACATATGTGTGTGCTTGCATTGATACACAGGTGAGACTGAAAGATGATCCTGCAGAGGTAAGAATGTGGACCACCTCACTTCTTCTTGAATCTGTACTCTTCCTTCTGTATACTGAGACTTTCTTAGGTCTCCCAGTCCCTTTGTTCCTTGGTATAGTTGGCCATGGTATTGTGGGGAATATGTAAATATTTAAGGGACAAGAGGGAATGGTGTGACAAAGAATTACCTCTTCCAAAGAATTACTGGAAAATATTGCTTGGTAAAAGAAAAATATGACAAGTTTCCCTTCCTTCTTTCTGATCTGTATTTTTCATCATATTCTTTTTTCCTGTGGGACATACTTTTTCTCTCTGTCTTTTCTCTTACATTTCTCTATATTTTTCCCTAAGCTTTACCTTAGACATTTTACTTAACCTGTGAAGTTTTAGCTAATACTACTACACTTAAAGTTCAGGTGCAGTGGTGTTCTTAGCATGAGAGTCACAAGCAAACAAGCCAAAACAGGAGGTAGGGTTTCCTGCTTACAAAAGAAACACCAAGCAGGGACCAGCATTCTGGTTCCAGGTTTGAATAGTGTGTGGCCCACCAGGGTTTGGCCTCTGACATAATCAGCAGGAACAGCTGTAATAATATCCAAAAGACAATCTGCCAATTAATTATTCTCTAAAAGCCACTCCACTTGTCCATGACTACTCTGGAATCTGTGTACTGTATGGTGTTGGTCTTCAGCTAATAGGAGCAAAAAGACTTCTTCTTTCATGATGAGAAAATTCATCTAAGTATAGGATCCTGCAGCCTGGCTTGGTCCCATCTGCAGACAATTGCATCTAGATATTATGTATGTTGGTAATTTAAAATTACCCTTAGAGAGTAGTGGTTTTTGCTCTTGATATTTTGATATTCAATATCATATTCATTTTCTCAGCCCCAGAGTTCCCAGTACAAGGCATATGCCATTCTGAAGTGTCAGGGATGTAAGGAGGAATTTGAGCACTTCACTGATGACAAAAAAGAGCTTTAAAATGGTATTATTCTACATCAGAGTGGGTGCATTTTGGAATCCACTGCATGCTCATATGGAATGTCTTAGATATATTTTTCAAAGACTGTAGTATATAAATTAAACCTACTAAAAATAATGGAAAATACTAGGAAAAAAAAGCTTTCTTCTCACTGCAGGGTAAAATCCAACATTGTATTAAATAGTAGATATATATGTTTTTACCATTCCCTTTCTATAAACTGAATCTGAATAAAAAATTAATTTGATTTCAATATTTTACTTTAAGTATGCGTTAAAATTTAGAAATATATATGGTTCAAAAACTCCAATGAAAAACTAAGAAACACTAAAATGCAGGAAATCAATTTAGGGCACCTCATGTTAATCTGTAAACATACTTCATATGAAGTTTGGGGATCCAGAAAACAGGATTCAAGATATTGATCATCTTCCTCACTACAGAAGCACAAATTTGTGCCAAAATTCTCTAGTGTTTTGAACTGCACGTGCACATAGTACAGAGACGCTATGATCCCCAAACTGTCGCTGTCTCCTGCTGGCCAGCCTCTGAATATATCTAACATCCACCTAGTGTAAAACCCTGTTTCAGAACAAAGAATGACCTGGATGATGCAAGCTATTTGTTTTTTTAAGAATATCAGAGAGTTAGTATGAAAATAGTAACTCAAGAGTATATCACTTAAAAGAAATACAACTATGCAATCAACAGAAATACAAGAACAAAATTAACATAGGGCCTGAGGGTAGGATAGAATTTGTTCTTCTAAGGCTATTTGGATTCCCAGGTTAAGTTTATGAACTTTTGTTCCGAAAATAATTGCTGAAGAATGTGGAAAATAAGGATTGTTAGGACCTGGGGAACGTTTCTCATAAACTGCTTGTTTTCTTGTTTAAATGACAAAGGTTCAGAGATGAATGGGTGGCAAACCACTTTATACAGGCCTCATTATATACCTTCCTCAATGGTGATATCTCCTAATTCTAACATCAGCTCTTTGCCTCCAAAATGCTGATGTAGACTAGATTCTTACCATTAAAATTTGGGTTTTTTAATTTAAAATGGCTTAGATGTCTGATATGTAAGAAAGATTAGTAAAATTTGCTCACCTGGGCAAGAAAGGTTTATAAGAAGAAAGATTTTAATGTCCATTCAAGAATGTCCCAACCAATCAAACAAAAAAACCCCACCAGTGTAGTTTCTCAGAGATGGGTATTATACTGATGTGCTACAAATCATGAAACCGCTGCACAATACTCTGGTGTGTGCACTGTCTGTGAATGAGCAACAGAGAGACTTTTTGGCCTTTGCCATGTTATTCCCACAGTGTTACAAGGGGGAAACTCAGGAGCTGTTAGATGTTATCTCCCTGCAAGATGACTGTCGCGTAGAAATGTGAACGTTACAAATTCACTGCTGTGAATTTTAAGCAGGGCATCAATTTTCTGTAATTCATGAGCTGGATGCTAGTCAGCCTTTGAGTCATGCTTCGGGTAGCTCCTACCGGGTGGTAAAACAGCTTGTGAAGAGTCAGGCACAAGGCTGAACCTGATAGTACTCGAGAGCCCCACGGCAGCCCCTGGCAGCGTCCCTGGCAGAGCTGCCGGCAGTGACACTCCTCTGCGGCCGGCTGAACTCCAGCTGCAGTGTTGTTTTCAGCTGGGCTGAGGCATGTTGTAATGCCTGGAGGTACAAACTGCAGGCATTTTCCCTGCACTGGAGAACTAGAGAGATGCACTTTACTTTAAGGCTACAGTCACAGTTAAGCAAGGATAGCAAGGCGTGTGGAGCGTGTGGGCAGGAGATATTTCCTTAGGTGCAAGGAGTTCATAACTGTATGTTTCTGTGTAACTTGCCTGCCATTAATCAAGGAAAGCTTTGAAATTAGTCGACTCGATAAGCAAACTAGAGGGAAAATACCTGTTAACCTATCCAAAAGCAGAGGGCATCCTGGCCCGGCGGCCCCGGTAGCCGCCCGCTTGCCCGGCGAGGGGAACCCGGCGCTGTATGACCCTGCCCGGTGCCGCCGGCCGCTCCTTCTACCGGAGTTATCACCCGTTGATGCGTTTTGCTTCGGGCTCAGAGGCGTGGGTGTGATGTCTAAAATTATGCAGACTGGGATTTTTTTATATATATACTAGTTTAAATGACTACCTACAATGGGTAGGAGGGAACAATAGGACTTTGCGGTGCGAGGTGATGTGCGGTGGAATAGGATTAAGGAGGACAATAATTATATGGAAGAATCTTGTTTCCTAACCTCCTACGTGATGAGGTGTAAAGCGTAATTGTAAATTACAATTAGCCGGAGAATAAAGGTTTCCTCGGGAGCGGGGTGGAATTTCATCGCGGTGTATCGATGAATATTAAACCCGAGAGGCTTGAGCGGCACCGCCGGGCTGCGGCTCTGCCCCTCAGGAGTCGTTCTGCAAAGGGACTGAACCGCGGGTGCCAGGGGCGGCGGGAAGAGGGAGAGCAGCGCCGGGGCCGGGGCTGTGCGGGGCTCGCAGCGGCGCGGAGGGGCCGGAGCGGGGCCGGAGCGGGGCCGGAGCGGGGCCGCTCCCGTGGCGGCGGCGGCCCGGGCTCGGGCTGCGCCGCTGGCAGGAGCGGGGCAGCGGCTAATCGGATTGGGTAGGCTCCCGTAATCCCAGCCCGATCGGCCGTGGTGTCTCTCTCTCTCCAATATCACTAATGTCACTTCTATTAGCTGCATTAGACAGATGTTCAAAAGCTCCCTCTCGCTCGCTCGCTAAATCTGATCCCCCTGTAATACTTTCACTGGTATTAAATCCACATGCACCCACTCTTATTCCCTCCCCCCGCCACCCCTCCTCTCCCCACCCCCGCCATCCCTTTTACTTTCCTGAGTGGACCCTGGCTCCGTTTGATCGTCTTTTCCAGGGCAAAACGAGATCTTCTGGCGAACAGACAATGGGATTGCCCTCCCTCCCCATATGGTTGTCTCCCACTGAACCCTGTTTCCTCCACAACCAAAAAAAAAAAAAAAAGTAACAAAACCAAGCAAACACACAGAAAGTCCAGCCAAACTAATACTGCCTGGGATGTCACTATTGCTGGCTACTCAGACTATTTGATTCCACGTTCATAAAAGACAGAATTGTGAGACTTACCTCTTCGATGCAGGATTGCAATTATTGTTGGGATGCTCTAGATCTCCCTATATAAATGTATAGATGGATAAACACACACACATTTGTGTAGATAGATCAGATACACACATTCGGCAGGTGCGTCTTCCCAGTTTGTTTATCCGGACCGACATGTCTTTCCTCTAACTCTTCTTTTAAAAAAGGTTAGGGAACGTCCAGCCGAATGGGCTTTTAACTTCTTATTCTTGCTCTGGATCAGTGTTCCTTGACACTCTTTCCTGCTTCACTTCTACTGTTCTTCCTTACTTTTTGCAGTCCTTTTTCGTTGTACTCGCCTTTCCCTCTTACAGGGTCACAATCCCCTTTGTAACTGTGTGTTTTATTCCACACACCCCCCCCCCTCCAGCTGTCCTTTTGTTGTTTTCTCCGACTAACCCGCAGAAATGAAACACATATGCAACTCTGTCTCCTTGCATTTTCAGATGTTTCTCTCACTATTGTCTGCTACAGCTCATTGAAAGTGCAAAGTGAAAACAGATGTATAAAAGATAAAAAATATACACATACGCACACCAAGTGCATGGAGCAGAAAATAAATCTGGTAAATCCCAGCAGAAAGAAAGAATGAGAGATAGAGAGAGAGGGAAAGAAAAGCGCAGAAAAAAAAGAAAGGGAGAGAGAAAGAAAGAAAGAAAGAAAGAAAGAAAGAAAGAAAGAATGAATGAATGAATGAATGAATGAGAAAATATGCACCTCAGGTTCTTAATTAGCACAACAGGGTATTTTCATGAGATTTGATCATTTCCCTCTGCCCGGACAAGAAGAAATCAATGGGGTAGGAATCTATAAATCAGTCAGCATGTCAGGACAAATCAAAATAATGCTTCTATTATTTCAATCAATAAACCATTTTTATACCTAACATCTGATCTACACAGTGTGTTTGTGTTGGAAATTTGCAGATCCGCTTTGCACAAAAACAAACTATTAACATACGTGTCAATCACATTTGTAACTGTTTGAAATGGCCGGAGATTTCAGCGCGGGGCTGACTGAAAAATTCCCGGAGAAACAGAAATGCGCGGGGGGGCGGATCGCGATGAAAACACTTCCGAAAGTTTGTCGCTTCTTTATTGTTTGCCCTCCTCCCTTTCCCCCCCACTGCTGCCTCAGCCCTGAGCTTTGCGAGCGGCTGAGCCGAGAGGGCCAGGTGGGGAGGAGGAGAGGTGGGTGGGGAAGCGGGGAGGGCAGGCAGGACCCCGCGGTGCTCATGTCCCGTGGTGCCCCAGAGCCTACAGGGGTCCGGCTGTGCGGAGTCGGGTCTGCGGCGCGCCCCGCAGGTGCAGTCGCCAGCAATCCCCAGGCCAGCCCAAAGCCCCGGGCAGCTCGGGCAGGCGGGAGGCTCTTGGCTGCCGGAGGGAAGAGCAGCTTCATGCTCGCCGGCCCGCTCCCTTCGGGCCAGGTCTGCTCAGCGACTCCTCCGCTACCTGTCTGGAAACCCCTCCAGCCCCAGACAGGGATGGGAAAGGTGCCAGATGGGTTTCCTCTACATCTTGCTGTACAGTGCTTCGCCTTGCTTGTTTGCAAATCCACCAAATAATTCATGCCAAACAACCATTTAGAAACCATTTTCTTTGTTTCTTTGAAACCCTACTGTACAGCTCCATCTGCCTGATATAAATGAATAATCCTTCTTGATACCATTCCTAATCCATTTCTTTACAGTCGAATTGGAAAGGGGGGTGGAGGTGGGATTAATCATCTTTAAAAATGGAAACCCCCAAACAGCCACAGATCCGGCGTATTTATTGCTTCAAATTAAACAGATGTCCCCTCACCCAACCCCCTCCCTCGTGGTTGGATTTAGGACAAACAGGGGCATTTCTCAGAACCAAAATCCCATGCAAAATTCTTTGGAGTTCAGAGCCTGGATTCTTTTTTTCAAGGGCTAAGTAGCATCAGGCATTACTCATATGTCTCAATCAATCCTTCATTAGACAAGAAGAGGAGGAAGACGAAGAAGAAAAGCGAGGAGGAGATTTTGGCCCTGACAGAGGGGGCTAGTCCCGCACTGCCCTGAGTGTCCATCCGTGCAGCTCTTCACTTCCCTCCCCTGTCCGGTCCCTCCCGGTTTGTTCCATGTCGCCGCATTACAACGGGCACGGGGCGATCATCTGTAATTCATTGTTTGTTTGGGAGGGAGAGAAGAGTAGAGAGCGAGAGCGAGTTGCATCTGGAAAGGTTACAGATTATGTTGTTTTGTGTTGGTTTGGTTTTTGGTTT
>QWTY01032184.1:10376-44584 GCA_008033365.1 Pseudorectes ferrugineus | reverse complement strand
GATGTGTAAGTTGTATTTTATTCTGTTACACTGCTCTTATTCGTGTCCTACAGCCGGTTTGCTCACAAACAACAGAGATTATCTCTTCTGTAGGGAAACTGTGGCTTTCTCTTTCTTAACTGGGCAAAATTCCTGCTGAAGTTCTGTCACAGTTGATGGGTCCCAGCTCACATGAGTGTCCTGGGGGTAAAAAAGGAAAAGGGGTCAGACACAAAAGTATTTTAGAGCTAAACTCAGAAACAAAAGGACGGGGTGGCTGGTGTAAGGGGTCCAAGAGACAGCCACCATGTAGGAGGGACTGGGCCCCAGGGATGTGAGCCGGGTCAGACATTGCTGGTGAAGATGTGGGTGCAGTTGCAGCAAAGATGTTGAAGATGATGGTATTTGTGAGATGCACAGGGAAAAACCAGCCCTGGAGAGCTGCTTCAGCCTTTCTTCTCCCTTCATCTGCTTTCAACCTGCGCAGAGAACTCGTGCATCTCCCTGTCCTGTCCCAGCATCTCTGCCCATCTCCTCTCTGTCATGGGCACCTGCAAATCCTACACCCACCAGGAGAAGTGTATGAACAGTCCTGCTGGGATGTGCCACGGGCCAGCTGATGTTTTTCCCACCCTAGGTAAATAGATGTTTTCGGGCAGGAAGGCACTTTGGGGGTGACCTTGGATATGTTTTGACCAGTAATGAGCTGGAGGCAGCTGTGCCTCCTGGAGAGGTGATGTGCTCTGGTTGGTGTCCTTACCTGACTGTGTCCTAAAATAGTCCTGCCGATAGGGATTCAGCCAGGATCATGGAAGTGCTGTCGGCTCTGTGTCCTGCAGCATGGAGGGAGTGTTTGTGCCATAAGTGTGTTGCTGCACATCCTTCACCTCGGACACACAGTCTGCAACACTTCAACTTAAACCCAGGCAAGCTCCAAGTGGCACTGTGGTTTGCAGCTTTCAGGTGTGACAGAGAGGGATTTATGATGTTCAGCTACATTGGTGCTGCCTACAAATTCCTCTTTGCTTTTCTTTCTGCTGTTTGCAGTGCCCAGGTCTGTCTCTGCTGCTGATGCTGAGGATGGATCTGGTTTGTGCTATGAAGTGTTGCAAGCAATGGGGACTCTCAGTGCATCAACACAGAGATATAAATCTTCCCAAGTCTGAGAGATTTCCAAATTCCAAGTAAGTGCCTGGTGGCCCCCATTTCTGCAAAAACAAAGCCAGCACTAAAGGCACCTGCTTAGGAGCAAAACACAGAGCAAGATCTAAGGCCATGGCTTGATGCTATTTCTACGCCTTCTGCGACAGCTCAGTTAAAAGGCATTTTTGCAGAGAAAAACGTGACACTTAAAAGGTAACATATTCTTTTCACCTTCCAGTTTCCAATTCAGTTTGTAACTTAGCTCCAAGAAGTGATCAGGGGCTGCTTTCTTTTCAGCTTAAAATCTCTTTTTTCATGCACTGGATGTCAGTGCTCCCGAAAAGATTAAATAAGGCAGAGGTAATGTAGATTTAAAGAATTTTCCAGATGAAGTGCCAGAGCACTTTGAACTGAAGAAGAAAGAGGTTGCTGTGAGGGGACTGGTTGGTGCTGGGGGAAGGCACAGCTTTGTGGAGCTTTGCTCAGCACACTCTGTGTGGGTAAATGTGCCATGGCTGTGGAGTCGTGGGGCTGGCAGAGCACCACTAACCCTGCACTGTGGGGCACAGTGCAGAGCTTACTGTGTGCTGACCAAAAATCACATAACAGGACGGTGTGTCCAGGAATGTCTCTGCAGAATGGTCCTTCCTCAGAGGTCTGAGCCCTGCTGTCCATGCTCGGGGGCTGGAGGAACCTTGCTCAGCTGCCCTGGTGCTCTCACATGGAGTACGAGCAGCGCTGATGGGGCAGAGGGAACCTCCATCCCCCTGAGCCCTTGCCCAGAGATCCAACTCTGCATAAAGAGCAAAACCTCTCCGAGGGGAGGTAGCATGGGAGGAAAAGCTGGAATTGCCACAAGTGTGCTTCCTGTGTCTGTCTCAGCCAGGGAAGGGGCATCGGACGTCACCAGAGTCAAATGTTGCTGCTACAGCCAGAAAAAGAGCTATCAAGGGCAATTTCTCCTTCTCGTCCTCCAAGGGAAAGATTTCTCCCTGCTTCAGCACTGAGGATGTCTGGGCAAGAAGATGAGCTGCCACAAAGGATAAATTACTCCTGTTATCTCCAGATGGATCAGGTCTCTGACTGATGATACCAGCCCATGGGGAGGAAAGTTCCAGGGAGATTTGTGGAAGCACTTGCTCTGTAATGCTCTCAGAAGGTGCAGAGTTACCTTCTGGCCATGGGCAGTGGGTGGAGGGAGGAGTCGGGGGAGGAGCAAGATCTAATAAAAATAATAATATTAAAAAAAGTCCCCTTTGTATTTCGGTAACAGCTCTTCCAACATTCCCAGACCAAATTAATTCATGAAAAATTCCTGGCAGGTGGGTATGAATTCCATAGATAGGTGAAAAGAGATTTGGAGGTAGAGTGAATAAGCAGTTTTGAGTCACGCAAAATGGTACTGAAGTGGGTAGAAAAAGAACCCAGGACTCCAGCTCCTCTCTGGCTATGTTTTCCTTGTGCCATCTGACCTTCAGGAATACTGTGTGCTCTGTGAGTTTTGTATCTTTGCGTGGGGAATCTTTGTTTGAAGAGCTGCAAGGCAGCATGGATAGCCCTCAGGAGACTGGAGCACTTTAGGTATCCAATGCCATGGAGCAGATACTCATCTCTGCCTGTTCAGGCTTGTTCCCCCTTCGGGGTATGTGGTCGTGAGCTTGTGGGGCAGTGCAGGATTATTTGGGAGCAGAAGGTATCAGAAATACAAGTCTTGACAACAACTCAAGGGCTGATTTTCGGGTGCTCTGCACCTGCAATCATCCTGCTTCTTCCAGAACCCTTCATCAGCCTCCTGGGCAAACTTTCAGGGTGGCTGTTGACCTGGTGAGTTCTGGTGAAAAACATTTGATTGAAATCTGGCCGTGGTTTGAATGGTGAGCTCTTGGGAAGTTTGACACTTGATGCATAGCCAGATCGAATACAAAGCCACTGAGTGTATTAGAGCAGATGTTCATATCCTGCTTCTGCAGACGTACAACACAGTTGTTGAGATGCCTTGGATCCCTTTCATCAGTGTTGGGTGTCTGTTTAGTTATTTTTTTCTTTTATTAAGGGAGCAGGTGTGAGATTTTGCATTGTGTTTGTACAGCTCCCAGAGCATCAGTCCCTGTCCTTAGTGGGGTGAACAGGATGGAGGCAGAACTGACAGCAGACATGATGATGCTGAGCTCAATCTTCCTTCACCACAGGCAACTCTGCAACACGTGTCCAGCCCCAAAGTCACACTGAACAGCTATTCCACATGTCCACCTCCATGGGATATAAACATTGCCCTGCAGTAATAAACTGCAGACTTACAGTCAGAGACTCAGAGCTGTGCTGTTGGTGGAGGATTGATCAAGGGCATCTTTGATCATGGCATAGGAGAGAAATCGTGAAGTAAAATTCCCCTTTGACTCTACAGAAAGGGTCACAGCCCCTACTTCAAACAAAAGGAGAGCCCCACAGCTCCTGCCAGTCTGAGCTAAGAGAGGCTGACTCCTGGTCTCAAATATGGTGCCAAATGTAGCCCTGAGTGTGTGATCCAAGAGAGTGTTAAACACCTCTGTGGGCATCAGTCCTTCTGTCCTTCCCTGCTTCACCTTTCCAGCTCTTGTCAGCCCCAGGTGCCTCTGAGGGAGGTGAGGAAACCCCAGCAAAAAAAGAAGAAAGAAACCTCCTCATGGGTTCTGGAGGCACCCATGGATGGCCTCGGGTGACGATCAGTCCCATTTGGACAGGGACATGAACAGGCCTTCTCAGACACATCAACAAATGGGGCAGTCATGGGTTTTTCATCATTTTGAGGCACCAAGGGCTTGATTTTTAGAGTGCTGAGCATCCAGGCCCATTGAACCTCAGACCCGAGTCCTGTGGGAATCACTGCTGCTTCACAAGTGCAAAGCAGGCAGCTTCAGGCATACAACACTGAGGGCAAAGGCAGGGCCCTTTTCAGCTGGAGCCTTAAAATATTGCAGCACAGGTTGGATTTTACCCCTGGAATGGAGCATTGTACACGTCCTTGGGTACCCAGGACCAGGCTGTCACATCCTGCTTTTGCTGTGTCCCCTCCTCGGACCCTTCATAAACACAGATGTTCCTTCTCCTCTGACAAAAATCATTCATGAAAAATTCAATGGGACGTTTCTTCCCCCTCTTTCTCCCTCTCGTTTTTGTTGTATTCTTGACAAGCTTGAACTCCATAGGGGGGGAAAATAAAAGAGCAGCCCAGCCCCTGGTCCTCCCCGCATCCTGCTGCAGTGCCCATTTTACATGGTACAAAGGTCATTTAGCATAGCATGGAGCCCTCAGCAAGTTGCACAAGGCAATTTCATCTGATCCGTGATGGAATTCCACTCAGCCAAAGTCCTTATTATTATGCATTTTTTACACATTAGGATTTTCCTTTTGTTGGCAGCCAGATCTCTTCATGAGGTGTTAAAAAGTGCAGAGGGGCTCTCTGCTCCACTTCGGGTAGCTAATCCTGCCTTTAAGGCTGGGATAACTGTTTCATTACAGGATGGGCTCAGCTTTAGAGCCACTGACGTTTGCTGACAAGGATCTCAGAAACCAACACAAAACCTGTGATGGAAGAAAACCCATCTCTGCTTCTCGCAGGACAGCCACAACCCAGCAAAAGGCCGTGAGACTGACTGTAGTTTCTTTTCCCTTTCCTTTTTTTTTTTTTCCCCTAAAGTTCTAGCCCCTAATTTTCTAAATGTTTTCCAAGCTGGCAAACATGTGATGACTCATTTGCACCTGTGAAAAGCAAACCTCCCAATTTGATGGATGATATTGCAAACCTTAAAAAATAAAGGTTAACTGGTAAAGTTAAATAAATAGATTCTCCCCCAGCACTGAATGGAGCGATGTCGTAGGCAGAGCAAGCATCTGCTTCATGCCAATCACAGCCACGTGGCTCTTGAGTAGTCAGAAAAGCAGCTTTATTGAGTAGTGTGGTCCTCAAGTAATAATTAGATAATACCTGAGCCTAAGAAAATACATAGCTATTGTTCACAGCCCGCATAAAATAATACCGAGCTTTATTACAATGCTTCTGGCTGGGAAAATAATCAAATCCAGTCCTTCAGTCAGTGGGATATTTCAGTGATTTTAAACTGGTTTGGCTTTATCAGAAAAGATGAATTCAAACAGGAACAGGTGCAGAGAAAAGCAACTAGGGTGGAGGATAATCAGGGCCTGGAAAGCCTGTTTTATGAGACGGGACTAAAAGAGATTGGCTTGTTAAGCCCAGCAAAATGAAGGGAACATGACTGCTGTCTATAAATACGGCAGGGATGTAAATACAAAGGAGGGAAAAGAGCTATTAAAGCAAAAGGCAGAGTTGGCACAAGAACAAATGGCTATAAACTGGTCACTAATAAACATAGCCAGGAAATTAGAAGATGTTTTTCAGCCACCTGAGCAGTGTTGCTCTGAAACAGGCTTCCAGCAGCAGTGGAGGGAGAGAGGGCTGGGCTGAGCTTGGATGGTGCTTGGGCAATTTCTGGCAGGGATGGCATGTCCTGAGAGCCAGAACTGAATCCAGAGCCCTGGGAGAACCCTGCTATCCCACCTTCATCTGTCAATGCAAATACTTCATGACAAGTGAGGATGGAAGGAAAAAAGATGGAAAATTGTAACAATGCTGGCAGTTTGCTGGGAAAATATTGCTTCTGGGGTAAATAATTTCTCATTGAATAGAAATAAACAGTGAGAAAAATTCAACCAGCAAGATAAGAACAGATAATGAATTGTGCAGTAGCAGTGAAATGTTTTTTTCTGGTTTATATAGGAAGCAGATAGGAGAACTGACATAGCTAAATGACCTGAAACCTTGTTTCTTGATGACAATATGAGTTTTCTTCCCTGAAATATAGCAAACCCCAGAAAAATTATACAGGACAAGATCCTGTAAGTCTGGAAAGAGACCACCTCAGTTGCTAGCAACGAGCTGACAGCATTTGGTAAGTTATGAAAGGATAACCTTAATGTATCTCTTTCTTTCTTCTGCCTTCCCCATTGAAAATATGGACAAGGACTTCCCTTTGACACACTGCCCAAGGAACACGGGGAAGGGGTAAATTAGTGCAACTATTTAATTCCCTTGCTGGAAGTGCCTTTTTTTCCCCTTTTGATTTAGACAAACTGAAAAGTTTGAGTGAATTCAGCAGTCTGGCACGGTCTCTTTGGCTGAAGCTGGTCTGCTGCATATGAAATCCTTAAACGGATTTTGGCTCAGCAGAAACACTGTTTTTGTTTTGTGAGTAAACCCCAAGTGTTATTTGGAGTCATCCTCTCACAAACACAGGCACAGAGCAGTGTGTTTTGGTCAAGCTGATTCGCTTCCTGCCTCAGCAAAAGGATTTTAGTTAATGGGTTTTTAAGTGATCTAATGTTCATCTTGTGAATGATGAGAGGACAAAAAAAAAGTCTCCATTCTGGTTTTATTTACAGACCAGAAAAACTTCTCGTATTCCGTGGAGACATGGGGATACAGAGGGAAGTAACTGGGAGGAGATCTTGATCCCATTCTCAGCAGCTCCTCTACCAAGTCACTGACTCTGTAAGAACAGAACGTTTCCCTCAAGACATTGTTCCTGTCCTGTTTTTCTGGTTTCTCAGGTCCAAGTCTTTCTTGCAATTACTGGTCTCCCTTCAGTAATAATAAAGGCAAAGAGAGGTAATGCAAATAGTTACCAAAGGGAAGTAAAGCAAGCGTGACGCTTCTAAACAGGCAGGTAACCCCTGGTCCAGTGGCTGCAGCGTATCAACACAGGCACACATCAATATCAGTCAATGCTGTGCCAGGAGCCAGCACTGTCCCACAAGCCATTACCACTTGTACTTCAGCCACCCAAAAGCAGCCCAGGTGTCTGCCCTGGTTCCACGATGCACGGAGCCCTTTTTCCTATGACTCAGTTGTTAACTCAGGTAATGCCACGGAGAAATTACACAGACCCAGCATTAGTAACCAGGTAATAACCTGTTCCTAATGGTCCAAATGCAAGATCAAAGGTGTTTAGAGAGGCATGGGCAAGGAAGCTGCTGTGTTAAAACACAGTTACAAGTAAATGACAACCCATCACTAGGAGACATTTGCTGAGAGACATTTACTCAGAGGCATTTACTGCAGGGGTAATGCAGAAGGGACAAATTCATTACCTGGGTAATGATTTTACATTAGTATTTGCATTCAGTGGATTGTTTGCAGGAACCATTTTTGCCCTATCCATATGTACATATTAATATTTGTCCCTGTTTGCATTTATGAAGACCAAATCTGCAGTGAAGCTTGAGAGAAAGCTAGACAGAATATAGGTGGCAGTGGCCTTCAACTCCTGATTTGCTAAAAAGTGAGATGAAAAAGTACTCTAACATGCTTGCAGACTGGGTAGCTGTCAGGATGTAAAGAAGCACTGGTGTTATAGGTCTGCAAGCCAGGTAAAACCTCATCGAGGTTTTGAGGGTGAGGAGTTCACTGAAGGTTGTGCAACAATCATGGCGTGACAGTTGCTTAGTCCCATCGATCTCCTGAACAATGCCTTTGAGTGAAGAAATCATCCATGATATGTACTGTACAGAGGAGAATAACTTCTGGTTTGTGAGTTTCCTGTCGGAGGGATGTACTGATAACATGCCATATGAATAAATTAATGATTAGTCTGCTGCAGGAACAGTTATTGATCTGGTTTGTAAAGTGCCTTTTCTTTCTGTCCCAGAAATGCCCTTGCTGCTTCTGCCCATCCTTTAAAATTAAATTCTTTTAGAGAATGGAAATCCTCAAACTACACTTGAACATGAAATTAGTTTCTATGACAAGGCCATCATCTAGAAATGGGACAGGGTGTGCAATTTCATTTAGAAAGATAGAGAGAAGGTGGGCAGGATGGGAGAGAAGAAGGAGGAAAAGAGGAAGCTGGAAGGAAGGAAAATATGTAATGATGGATCAAAAGTGTCAAGCTCAGATTCAGTTCTGGAGCCTGGCTGATACCTGTGCCAGCCCAGCTTCAAACAACTGATTTTCAGGGAGTGAATTGATGTACATTGAAATGAGGCTTTCGGGTTAGTCACAGACCCAGGGCTCCATGACAAAATGCAAATCAAGGTGCAAATTTGGATTTCAAGTGTCCTCAGATCTGGGTGTGTTTAGATGTGCAGTTTGGAATTACACTTCCAATAAAGAGTTGCCTGAACAATCATTAAGTCTCAGCTCTTTAAGTCCTGTTCTGAACCCCCGGAGAAGGGAGGGCAGCAAACACTTTGTTGGCCAGGCTGTGCTCTGCAACTGCCCCATGCTGATATGGCCCTCCCTTGCTACCGACATCTTTTTTGTCCTGTACTGAGGAAGATCCTTCTTCTTCCTCTCTCAGCCTTTATCCCATAGCCATTTCTCTGCCTTGAAGCCAGGAGGAGCCCAGTGGAGAAAAGGTGCCTGGCTGGACATCCATCAGTGGAGAGATGATGATCCACACGTACCAAAGTGCACCTAAAGAGCTTTTTTTGAAGCAATGCTACACCAAAGGACTTGAGCCTGAGGATGGCAGAAGTTTTGTTGGCTTCAGCCCGACTTTTTTTGCAGATCACTCCTGGTAATTACTTGCCTATTTTGCACCTTTCAGACTAAGACTCCTGGGGTGGACGATGCTCACTGTTCTGGGCACGAGGCTGACTCCATGCATGGAGAATCACAGCTTGCAAAGGTTCAGGGTGAGCACATCAGCTCTGATGTTACCTGTGGCCAGCCTGCTGAAATATCTGCCTTGAAGGTGTTCAACGCTCGGTCTCACGGGCTGGGAACCTGCACAGACTGCCCAGGCTGGAAGTCAGATGGGAGAACAGGGTGATGCTGCTCCGGGGTCTGTTCCCATGAGATGCCAGCCTCATGTGGCATAGATGTCAAGCAGCTGCTGCACTTACAGGGCTTCTTGCTTCATGTTTCAGGGCTTCTCACTGTACCCAAACTGCACTACTGAAACAGCTGTCTTCTGGCTTGGATCTGACCTGAAAGCAAACTAGACAGTGTGTTCAGATCACCAAAGCTCAGAGGGCTTCATCTCTAATTTTGATCTTTTTATTATTTATTTATTCCTCATATACAGTTAATAATTTCTGCCAGATGCTAAAAACCCTTTGTGTCATCTGAAACTTAGAAAACTAACAGAAAGGAGGCTGATAAGTACATATATGCATAGCACTGCATCATGACTGCCTGCTCCTAGATGATTATTGCAGGGACCCCCAAATTTCATGCTGCCGAAATGTATTTAGACATGAATATCAATTTGAGACTTCAGTTCTGATCATGCTAGATGACTCTTAACAACCATGACCAACCTCTCCTCAAATCATTACCATTCGTATAGCCACAAAAGGCAAACTTGATGAGAGAATGAGAAGCTAGTAGGGTCTCAGGCTAAGCATACAACAGTGGGATAGCTATAAATGAACCTTTTCAACCATAAATTACATGTGGCCAGTAATTCCCTTTTCTCCCTCTCTCCCTCCCTCCCCATCCTCCCCCTCCACTCTGAAAACCCTGGGACAAAGGCTTGCCTCTCTGAAGGATGCCTTTCTGGAGGATTAAGCAGCTTTTGTTGACAAAATACAAATTACAACTCCTTTGCTTGGTGTCCCGCCTTCTCAGCTGGGCTCCAGTCCCTGAGGGACAAGGCTCTATTACCCCTGCGTAGATGAAGAGCTCAGAATAGGCAGATGTAATTATTAACACCATTCAATGGAGTGTCTTTCTGAATTATCAATTAAAAATCTCTACTGTTTTTTCCTCACACTAAATAGAAAGCTGACAGCAGTTAATCTATTGTGCAGCAGAGCTTTATATGCATATTTAAACAGTGTGCTTCTCTGCTTTTTTATTCCAGGGGCAGTGTGGGGTGAGAGGGACTCCCATGAGGTAGCACAAAGACCCCTGTCATTTGATTGAGAGAAGAGTCTTTGGAAAAATATTGTCGCCTTCCACCCTGGCAAACAGGTCCTGTGGAGATATCCAAACAGGCCCGAGATGCCCGATATTGTGGGAGATGACAAACGAGCGTTCCCTGCTCATACACCAAAGTGCGTCTGAGCAGCTCTTTTGACGTGCTGCTATTAAAATGCAGAGTTCATGGGCAACAGACACATGAGCATGGAGTGAAAACAGAAATTAAGCAACGTGATTAAAACCAACAGCCACGCCGAGCTGGGCTGCCAAGAGCTGTCAGCTTTTGGCTGAGGGGGAAGACTGATGCACCGGGTTTTGGGGAAGGGGCTGCGAGCATGGCTCAGGAGCAGGAGATCATGGGTAGAGTTTTGTTAACTCCCCTGCTGCCCCACAAGTACTTCACCAGTTCTCACCAGAATACACTGCCTTGCAAACCTCCTCAGACAGCCTGTTCCAACTCTGTTGAGAACTTAAAAATTTCCATTGGTGGTACCGGGATGTTGAGCTACCACTTATTTATTATCATGTACCACTAACCACAAGTTACCACCTGCCAGCTCCAAAGTCCAGTCCTACCATTCCTAAAAATATTTTTTTTTTTCTCAAATCCCTTTTTTTTTTTTTTTAGCAACTTCTCTCCAGTCATGGAGTTGGACCTATTGCTTGCACAGAGCAAACTACTGATATATGGGAAAATTATATCCATTTTTTAAATCTTGTATGTTTTGTGTATGTCATCTTTTTTCAAAACTGGGATTCCCACCAAATCCACAAGTAGAGTGAGACAAATTTTTAAACATTGGAAAAGTGGCATTATGCATAGCAGGAATTTCACTTCAAGGATTTCAATTTCCAGAGTGGTGTCAACTGCAAAAGCATCCAAAGAAAGACAAAAGAAGCCAAATTTGGGAGTATCTCTGGGCTTGGAGAAGTAGAGTTAAAAATGCTATATCAGGCAGAAAAAATAATAACTGCTAAGGAACTGGAAAGCATTTGGAGCTGGACATGTGCCTTCAGCAGTTTAGAAGCTTATTTTATTAGCACTTAAGTCCTAGAAGTAGCACTGAACTCTTGACATGTTGGACCACTTCCACCTATTGCCTAATACAACCCCTATTCTCTTTTTCTAACTCTTCAGAGTTACCTAAGAGCATGCAATACCTGGCCTGGTAACTTTTTTTTTCCTTTTTCTTTTTAATGATTTAACTCCCCTTGCCCCCAAAAGCCAGACCCCAGTAATGGACCCTAATGCACATGCAAGTGTTTCCAAGCTGCACTGCTCTGCTCAAAAGCCTTTCTCCAAGATGAATAGCATTTGAACTTTGTCCAATTTTTCTTATGTGGTATGTGCCCTTTATTTACTCCGTCATGTATATCTCACTCCATTTAAAATATTCACAGTTTGTTTTCAGAGCTATCTGGCTGGCCTTCAGTCTGGATTTAACAAATGTTAGACGTTATATTCACTTGCATATATCAGGTTTTGTCATGAACCAGAAGGGGAAAAAAAAGAATTAAAAAAATTGCCTTCACCATGATTTAAATAACATGTTCAGATCCTTTATTTTTTTGTTTTAAATGCCTTCATCTCTTGGCCTTATAAGGTGCAGGCTGTCTCACGCTGATCTCTAGCTGGGTGGCCTCAGTCAGCCAACAGCCCTGCAAGCTCATCCCATTAAAGTCATTATGTTTACTTCTTATTTCAACAAACCAACCTGGATTTTGAGGCAGGAAAAATTGAGGGAAGAGTTTCTAGGTCCATTTCAGAGAGAAGGGGTGTGAAATTCAGTTGCTGATAGGCTGCAGAATGAAAGCTCTCCGCATTTGCTACTAAAAATGCCTTTTTAAAAAAAAAATAAAAGGCAAGGGCTGTTCCTTTCCTTATAAAATCTAAGGAACCAATCAGTTCAAATCTGAGTTCCACCACTTAGAGCACCTCTGCACCAGACCTCTGGTCCCACTCCACGAGGAGAGTGTGTGCCTTCATAATAGCACTGATAACCCCACCGAAATGCTTTCAGTGGTTGGGAAAACTGAGGCACGGGCCCTTCAACACAAAATCGCTGGACGAGTCAGGAAGCAGACTCTTGTGAAGAACAGTGGCCTGGAGAGGGGCTCAAGGCTCATGTGCACCAACAAGCAGCACCTTTCACACTGGGGACACAATATTGCCTCATTGCACAGGGGACGCCTCTGGTGCCGTGTAGACAAAATGAGACTGTGATCCTTCTCCCAGGAATCTGTAGTCCAGGAGTCAGAGAGAAAGGATCAGAACCTGAAGACTTTGAGGCTAAAGATGCCAGTGGACATGAAGGTGATTGGATGGCTGCATTAAGGGGAATGAAGTGATGAAAACAAAGAAACCTGGGCTCCTGGTAGAGTGCTCTTGTTGTTGTGCTGGGCTCAAGGTCCTCACTCCCATTGCTGAGTGGCTGTGCCATCATGTCTCTCAATTTCCCCATAATATCTCCTACATTTTTCCTGGGGCAGGGGTGAGTTCCCAAGGCAGTTGGTGAAGAAATGAGCCCTCAGCAGAATGGTTCTCCTGGACTGCATATAAAAAGCCACAAGTGGATACTTGGGAGGTGTGAGGTAATCCATTCAGAGCTGGACACAGCCCCAGCTACCTGTGACTTCCCTGGGGCTGCCACCATATGCCCGATTTCCCTCCTGTCCCCCAGATGAATAGGACAATGAAAGGAAGATTGAGGAGTTGACTTGATGGAGTGTCCAAGTACATTCCAGAGATACCGGGCACTACAAGAGCTTTTCAAATTCAGCCGGAGAGCAGCACAACAAGAACCAGTAAGAAGGAGCTCAGCCTGGAATTTCAGGGCAGTCAAATTCACAGGGGAGATAAAGCATGGAAAAGCAATTAAAACAATTAAAACAGTAAGGCTGATTAACCCTGAGCACAAAATATGGAGGGGAAGCAAGACGTTTTCAAATCTATTTCCAAATTCTTCATTCAATCAAACCCCTTTCTGGAAGGCATGTTTTGATCATAATAAAAGTGATTTGTCTCAACAGAAGGAAACCAGGGTGAAATCCCCATGGATGGTGATTTCCAAAAGACCTCCCCAGCTGAGCAAATGGATCCTTTTGAGTTTAACAATATCCTGAACTCTTCATTGTCAAGATTTATTTTTATAAACTCAGTCCTGTCAGTTGTGTGGCAAGAAGTGTCAGCACTAGCCTGGCAGTTTATAGGAGAACTTTTATCTTTTTGTGTCTCACAAATGTCTCTGTGCACAGGGAGCAAGAGAGGAGGGGAGGAGAGAGTGCTGAAGTAACTCACTCCATGGAGCTGGAGAGAAGAGTCCCAGCAATGTCTGGTGGAAGGCTGCACCCTGCCAGTGCTTGCAGCAGGGAAGAATTGCTTAGCAAGCGCTTATGAGGTGAAATAGCAAAGTAGCAAATGCAAATGGGTGAGCTGGATAAACAAAAACATCCCCCGAAGCAAGCTCTGGGAAAGCGGATTCAGGCTGCTCCATCCCAGGGCTGTAGACTGCATTCCTCCCCAGCAGCAGGACCTGGCCTCGCCGCTGGCTGTGCAGAAGATCCAGCCTGCGTTTGGAGAGGCTCTGCAGCCACCGGGAGGAATGTGCTCATGTACCAGTCAAACTCAGTACAAGACCCAGCACTTCTGCAGCTGGAATGGATATTGATGTACTGTTTGTAGCTGTATCAAGAGCCATGACCTCAGGCCTCTGCCCTGTGGAGGAGCTGCCCATCATTCACCTGTTTGACACCCAAGTTAACTGATAGTTTCCTTGAGGTCCTTGCAGGCCGAGCTGAGCAAGGTCTGACCTTCCGTATCCAGACTCATTCACTGTGACCCGCAGCTTTCAGAAAACATGAGCTGAATTTGCTGCATCAGGAGCCTGGTGCTGGACTTTTCTTTTGGCATTGGACTGCATACCCACATTACAAGGGACAACAGCTGAAAGAGACTTGATTTAGATTAGATATTAGGATGAAATTCTTTCCTATGAGGGTGGAGAGATTCTGGAAGAGGTTGCCTAGAGAAACTGTGGATGCCCCATCCCTGGCAGTATTCAAGGCCAAGCTGGGGCTTTGAGCAAACTGGTCTAGTGGAAATGTCCCTGCCCATGGCAGGGGAGTTGGAACAAGATGATCTTTAAAGTCCCTTCCAACACAAACCATTCTATGATTCTATGACATACATGCTGCATAGAGACTGATGGATCTCTCTCTGTGACTGCCACAGAAGACATAATTTTCCAGCTTTTGTTCGTAGGTGAGGTGGTGCCCATTTCCTCTCTGCAGAGGTGCCAAGCAAAGGCATTGATCTGGCTGTCC
This sequence comes from Pseudorectes ferrugineus, assembly GCA_008033365.1. Lineage (NCBI taxonomy): Eukaryota > Metazoa > Chordata > Aves > Passeriformes > Pseudorectes > Pseudorectes ferrugineus. The sequence continues at coordinate 30,219 of QWTY01032184.1, read as the reverse complement.
CCAGGTCGCTCATGGATATAGGGAAGCATATCCTGAACCACAGCACTTGGTATCATTTTGCATCCTGCCAGTAGTTGTGCAAGCACATGTCTCTGGGTGCTGTGAAAGCACCAGAACTTGGTTTCCTACCATAACCTTCCAAACAGCAAGGCTCAAAGGTGTAAAAGGTGATGTTATATTGCTCTGCTCTTTACATGGCAGCTTTATCATTCATATTTCCCTGTTGCTTGAGAAGAATCCAGGCTGTGCATTCCTTGATTGCAGTTGTTGCACCCCAGGTTTGAAAACTGGGACCACCATTGACTGACACCATTAGAGCATTCTCAATGCTCCCAGAACTTGCTGCTGTTAATATACAGGTTTTTTAAAACATGCACAGGCTGGTCTGTATACAAAGAGCTCCTGTAACAGAGGCACGTGTAAAACTAGTGTCCTACCTCTGCAACTAACTTCAGATTTTCCCCGGATCAGCTCAGCATTTTGGAGTACCACTAAAATTCCAATCCTGTGGCCTAACACCTAAGCCAGGCCTTTAGATCCAAGGGACTCGCTCAGAAATGTTGACATCTCACTGTAAAAGTCATGCCTTTAAGATCTAAATCAAGATCTGAGCCTCAGCCTCACACATATGAACATTTCCCTGTAATGTAAAAGCCTAGATGTCCCTTTCTTTCCTAACTGAAAGCTGAATTTTCCTACTCATCTCTTTATTCCAGCTGATGGACCTCTAGCAAAACCACAGAACATTGTGAGACCTCCAGTAAGACCACGACATTTCTGTCTGCATGTATCTGGGTAAGCATCTGGCTGAACCAAAATCACTAGCCTCTGTGAACTTTTTATGACTGTTTTCCTATGGGAATCTACACAAGAATTCACCTTTTAATAAAAACAAAAAAATAAGCAGCAGTTTGAAAGAAGAGGCTGAGAATATGGGCCATGATGCTTTAATGTTTAGAACTGGAAGTAGCAAAAGTTTGTTGCTCATGTCTCAAATATCTCATGATTTTTTAAGATGATCACAGGATTTTGTAAAGAGTGTTTATCTATGATTTTTCTAATATGAAGTGGGCAACCTGTTAACCCTGATAATACACACCAAAAAAATACAGCACGCAAATAAATGATCACTTTAAACATGTTTTCTTCCCATTCTGTTCAATGGTTTTCTTTGCGTACTCCCATTTTTTTTTTTTCCAAATCGAACTCTTTGTGTTGAAGAGATTGGAGACAGAAAACAACTTTCAGCATGGGTGATGGAAAAATGACTATGCTAACACTGCCAGCATTTGCCACTTCTGTTTCCAAGTGACTGAGACTTTCCAGACACAGAGCACCCAAGCACCGCAGAGAAACAACTTCTTTATCCAGGCAGCTTATGCAGTAACTTGAAAAGAATAATGACATTGCCTAGAAGGCTGCAAATCAAGTGGCACAAGCCTTGATGCTGCTGCTCCTCTCTCATCTACCCTCCGATCCAAGACCTGGAAAAGATTTTTTCCTCACAAGCAGTTTGCTATTTCACTGGCAATTATATGTGTACAACTGAACACAAGCAAGCTTGTAATCATCGACTGTCACATTTGGAAATTCCTCTTGTACTCCTCCATCAGCTTGGCTTTTAATTTAGAGGGAAAGCTCTTTTCTGTATTATTTATCCTAGGCAATTTCCAAACTCTTCAGTATCTTGAACTCTTTCTAGGAGGTGCTTTGTGTGATATTTACTGAAGCAGACTGGCCAAGACCAGACAAACATTATTATTGTAGTTGCATAAGTGTATTTATCATTAGAAAACACAAAATGTTTGGTTTTTTTCCTGTCATTAAGTCTCACATGATTACATGTTGGTAATCTATTGGCTGGAGGGGTGTTTGACATGTGTCATTCCATGCTGGTCTTTAATATTTTGGGTGATGTGACACAGACAACTGTTGTCAAGTCCTGTAATGGCAAACTGGGGCAAGGTAGTGTGAGGGGTTGGGTCAGCCCCTGTGACTCCTCCAACACAACTTGGCATTGCAAAAGGTGTAGGACTTTTCAAAATCCAGGGCTGACTGATGCAGTTCTTTGGAAGTGAAGCCATGTGGTTCCGGCAGAGCTTTCATCTCTCTGATGTCTGTGGGTTGAATTAAGGTTACACAAGAGAAATCAAGTTGTGTGTAGAAGTATAGAACAGCTTTGGCTGTTCGGATATCCTCAGTTTGAGCCCACACTGAGAGTCATGCTTGGAAAAGCAGCAGTCTTTAAAACCAGGCTTAAATTTCCAGCAGAATGTGCAATCAGAGGGGAAATGGTTGGAGTGAATGACAGTAGCAGCAAAGACCCCACAGCAAGAACTTTGGTGACAGCTCTCCTGGGACCCTGATCTTCACTGACAGCGCCATTGGTAAATCCAGCACCACCATTTGCCAGTGCTGCTGTGAACATTCTGCCTGGACTGAGCTACCATGGCTGCAGTCACACCTTCTGCTGAGTTGACAACCCTAAATTCACTTCCTTTGTGGATGAGACAGAAAGGATAGTTTATAAACACACAGAGATCAGTGCTCCACCTAAAAGAAGAAACATCCTTTTTCCTGAAAGTAATACAGCCTCATCACTCACACAGATTTACATTTATTATAACATAGCATAAATGATGCAATATAAAAGCTCAAGAACATAGAACATTTTCCATATAAAATCATAGGAATGATTTTATAAAGACCCTGGTAGCCCACTATCCTATTTCCAAGCCTTGGCCAGTAGCAGGTGCCTAAGAAAGGACGTAGGAAAAGGGTAAGTGTAAACAAGATTCAACAATTTGTGCTTCAGGGACTCCCTCAGCCTAGTCACATCTTTGCAAATATGTAATGCTGGAATAGTCAAAGGATACCTGGGGGGAAATGGACTTCCAATTGCTGAAAACACCCAAAGTGATTTGACCCTAGTGAGTTGTAAGGTGAAGAAATTAGGTATAAAGTCAAGGAACATGGAGGTAGGTTGTAGGTTGTAGGATCAGCAGTGGAGACAAGACTTCAACTGCACTGCTGGGAAAGGGAGCTGGCACCAAAGGAGGAGCTGCAGCCCAGCAGGACATCCCCCGCAGCCTCTGGAGACAGCTGTGCCAGGGAGAAAGGGCTAAGGGAACCACTGGAAAAATTATGTTGCATTTATTGTGAATTTGACAGTCCCCCTCCTTCTCAAATCACCCCACAGTACCATATATGAAGAGCCCCATTCATTTAGGCAAATGTAATTTAGTTGCCTCTTGGACTTGATGATCTTCCATGTTAAGATCTTCAGCTTTAAACTCAAGTGTGTTGGCCCATTTTTAAAATTCCATCTGTTGGGCCAGGCCTCCAGTCCTTGTCCCTAAACAACATTACTAAAAGCTGGTGAAAAGCATTGATCCTCCCTGGTTGTCTGTAGCTCCAGCCATGTACAATCAGATGAGCCAAAATAAACACAAACTGGGCAACTATTCCAAGAATGAAAACACCTCATTTGTTGAACCTCCAGGTCTCAAAGACGCTTTGTCCACTTCTACTTCAAATTTTCCAGAAAGAAAAACCCGTTCTTCCAAAAGATCATGAATGTAAAATTCCACATGGATTGTTGCAGACTTTGAAAATTAGGAAAAAAAATTGTCTGAGACTGGGAAACAACTGTAACACGAATGCTGTTTTGGACTTATGTCTCTCCTCAAAACGGTCCCAAATAGAGCAGCAATTGACAATATGATATATTTGGTAGCTTGAACAAACCTGTAAAGTGCTGTAAAAGATACATATTGCATTTCAGTACACTAGAAACACTGGAAGCATTATGAGACATTTAAATAAAACATTTTACTGAGTATTAAATGAGGAAGCATTCAGCTGGTTTTGAGTGGAGAGTCATGCATTTAGAAAACCTGAGCTTTTTTACACACTCTAATATTAGTTATTTGGCAAGAGACTCTCTAAACCCTCATTAGTGAGATTGCTGATTTGGCAGCAGTGAAATGTGTCTGTTTATGAGTAAATCCTCACATTATCTTTCTCTGCTCTTCTATTTTGCCTTTTTCCATTAAATATTTCTCTCTGGAGCCATTCCACCACTGCTTTCCTCTGATAACCCATTGGCCCTTCTAAATGCAGGACTTCCTGCAGGTGATGAATGTCTCCTTCCAAAGCCCATGAGCTACAGCTTTGAAACCATGCTGAAGCGCCCATCTCCTTCCCCTTTTTAGTGCTTTAGCATTCCAGGCAACAGTCAAGCCAAGACTAGCATCTGACACTTGTGTGTGGGAGGAGGTTTTCCCCAGGGGTGATGTGTAAAATTTTCTTGTTTATTTTTTTTTTTTTTGAAGGTCTTTAACAGTCCCTGTTCCTCATTGTGATGAATATTTCTGTCATGTTCAGGGCTATAAAATGAGCTATTATTTGCTTTGCCCACCTATGAGAGTCCTGGATTAGGAAATTCACCCACATGTGGGATCTGGATCTCTTTGATAGTAGCTTGCTGTGGGTTCAGTCTTTCCTCTGCTTCCCTCTACTTTGGTTCCATAAGTGGAAACCTGGTAGAGGTGAAATGTATCCACAAAAAAGGCTTTGAGTGGGATATTATCCTTTCTAGATCCACGCTCCAAGGTTCAAATATGTGCAATTTAGGAGCACTGTTTACTCTTCCACCCTATGTGAAAACAACAAGGCTGTAAGAATAATTGACCCAGAAATGAAGTCTAGGCCATGCCAGCTAATGTAAATTAACAGCCACTAATTATGAATGTGGGAGGGGAAAAAGCAAAGGTCATTTTGACCTATTCTATACCAAAAGCTTGGAGTCTGTTCAGAAAATCTCCTGCCTACCAAGACCCACTGAAAACAGTGCTTTGATCTCTGTACAATGCACTCAATTAGAGGGAGGGAATTCTCAAACAAAAGCTTTTTTAAATTTCCTTTAGAATGAATAATTTTGAGGGTGGTGGAGGATGGCGGCAACAATTGAAGGAAATAATCGCTCACTATTTGCCCAGACATTTCACTGGAACATGAAAAGCCATGAGGAAGCACCTTTTGGGGGTGGGTACAGGTACAAAGCTGCACACAGCACACCAAGGTCTGTGTAGGTGCAGAGGAGGATAAATAGCCATACACACATGGCTTTGTATGGCCCTTGTCTCAAAGTATTTCACCCTACGGACCTCGCTTTCTCCAGCAAAGTTAAGGCCTGCAACACCTCGTCTGGAAACCAGAGTGCCTCTTTCTCAAAATGCATTCATCTACCAAAAGTCTCACATTAGCTGCAAAAAGGGGCAAAGCCAGATATATAGATCACCCCCTGCCCATTTCCATTGGGAGAGCAGAGCAGCTCATCTGATTCTCTCCTAAGGCTGTGAGGAACTTTATCTCCCAGCCTGGACTGCAGGACACTTAGCAGACCTGGGTTATCCTCATAGCTCGGCCTCATTTTTCTTAATTCCTACTTATATGCTGCCTCACTCTGACTCTTCCTAATGTCAGCTATGCCAGTTTCAGCACTCAGTTGACCACAGCCCTGTGGAAGTAAGATTTTCCATTCTTTTCTTCCTGTCTTTTGATAGTATCCAGTAATTTTGACAGCCATAGATTAAGTTAAACATGAGCCACGGGACTGTTGCCTGTGCAGTGCTGTCAGTTGCTGTAGGCAGAGGGACAGTAAAACACAGCTCTCCTGATCTGGCAGCATTTCACAGTAGGATAACTGGAACCGTGCTGGTGATGGCAAAATCGGTCCATATGGGTTTAACAGCATTTTCCACAAAGGACATTTAAATCAACATGCTGAAATGGAGTGGGAAGCTCTTCAGAACCAGCACACAGAGTTCAGATTAAGGTTTTGGCTGAAAAGCCATGCATACAAGTGAAATGATGTTATTTGTAGCAGATTATTAGAATCAAGCTCAGGGCAGGAGCAAGCCTGTGGAGATACGAGGCATCCATGTCAAGTCTTTTCAGAGACTGAGTTACAGATAGGCCTGTGGGAAATGTTGTTTATGAGTAATAAAAAGGCTTCCAGGGAAATTTAGGTCTTAGAAACCCACCTACAGCTCATGCAAGGAATTGGGTTTCTGTGAGAAAGTCTGGGTGTGAGGAGCAGAACAGTGGTGGTGTTAATGGGGAACAGCATGACAGCTCTCCTTCCACCCAGCAGCTTGGAAAGGGAAAGACATGATCTGGCACTTGCTGAAATTCAGGACACGAGAAGGCTGTGAACACAAACCTCAGCTGGTATTACTTGTTGAGCATTTTAAAGCCAAATCTGAATGCAATCTGTAACTGGTTTACTGCATGTTTGTAAGCCTGCCACCTTTTGAAAGATTCCTACTCTCAGAGTGTGGTTAGGCATGGTGTTTTCACTAAGTGAAGATAAGCACCAGAAGAGGCAGGTGGATAGTAGGTAGGAGTGGTTGTAAGCAAACTCATGATGGAGATGCCTTGATTGCCCCTGGCTCAAGACATTTGGCACTGGGAACCTCAGCTTTCCCTCCAGAGAAAGAGTGGCACTTTCAGGGTCATGACCATGACATCTCAGTTGTCCTCTGGAGATATCTCCTCAGGTCAGCTTCCTGAGATGCCTGAAGTCAGCTGAGATGTGTATGACCCTTTGCTGCTGGGAGGAATGGTCCCAAGGACACAGCGCCTCAAGCTGGAGGGGCCCAGGTAAACAGTGGTTGTATCAAATGAGAAAGGAGGTAAATACCAGAAAATGTGATAGAAATAAGTTTCTGGGAGGCATCCTAAGGTGTTTCTCCAAACTCACAATGCAAAAGCACCATGGCTTTCAGGAAAACTGGCATCTAAATAAAAGGAAACACCATCTCCTGGTAGATGAAAGCACTCACTGCTGCAGGGAGATGCTCAGCATTTTTCAAAAAGCTATATTCCTAGCAATAATGAAGATACCTGGGTGTAAGTTACACATCCTAACAGCATGTACATTTGGAGGTGTAGTACTCCTGCTTAAGAGATGAAGTCATTCCTTATCTATTTCAATGCAGAACGAGTATTCTGAGAGAGAAGATTATTTAAAATTTGCCTGCAGTCATGATTTAATGCAGTTATCTCAAGTATTTGCCACTGGCTACTGTCAGAGTCAAGATACTGGATTAGATCAGCTTTGGGTCTTCTTTAAAATGTCAGCTTCTGTATTCTGAGGATGGGGGAAGACAATCTGTAGATCTGTAGGTGAGATATGCAGAAGATAAATACAATTTTCATGTCTTTCCTTTATGCCTCACTGACTTTGCTAATGTGGCATGAAGAACAAAGGCTATCCAAGCCTAGATTCAGTCTTTCAAAGTCCAGCTGCCTTTGCTGTCTGAGAGGGGCTAAAGTGAACTGTAGCCAGTATGTGGATCTTGAGCTTTTATTGAGAAGTGATTTTAGCAAAACAATGCATTTCAGACACTGTCTCGATTTAGGTGGAATTTCATCCATCCCGCAAAGGTGTGCTCTGACCTCCACAGGCTCTCCCATGCCCTGTATCAGCCCCGTATCAGCCCCATATCACCTGTGTTACCAGGGGAAGTGCCAATTGGATACCTTCTACAAAGTCCCAATAGAGACACAACATTTTCCCCAGGGGCTTTGGTCCCTTAAGGTTTGTCAGTCCATGAAAGGGCCCCAAATCACTAACTTTTATTTATATCCTTGAACAGTTCCCTGCCACTCCAAGAAAGAAGCATGAAGCGTCCTAGCTCCACAGAGCTTACAGTCCCTGTTTTTATGATTTATTTTTAGGCTTTGGCTGATGGGCACAGTCAGCATCAAAATAAGAAGTTAAAGAAACAAATACTAACAGGTTAAAACAACAACAACCCACAGGAACACAAACAGAACCTGACTCTGTTTTTTTTTTTTGAAGCGCAAGAGACTCCAATAATTTATAATAGATGGAGTTCTTTTGATCTCTGTACTATCCACTTAAACTTTCCGTACAGTTATTCAACCGTGCAGGCCATAAGGTTAAAGGAAGAAGATTTCCATGGTCAGATGGAGCAACAAGTTTTTTTCTTTGAGGCTCAATTCTTTTTACATGAATGTGATGACAGCAAGTTATACAAAAATGCACCAGCTCATGCGTTTCCCTCTCCAATCTTTGATAGATGACATATGTTCATATATCCCAGCTGTTACTTAAATAAAGCTGCATGTATACAATATGTCAGAGACAACACAGGCCAAACTCTGTGATACAACTATCCTTAAGATACAGAGGCTAAAAACCGTATTTTGTCTCCAAAAATCCTAAAACAAATGAAACTGACCAAACACAAACCACACAGCAGTGTCCTTCCAAGTCACAAGAAGATCAAGGTTCAAACTGACGCTTCTGATTTTGATGGGACATTTTTTTCCCCCAGTACAGTACCAGTATGTTTTTCTCCCTAACTGGGAAGTGGGCTTTATGACAGTCTTTGATCCCCAGGGAAGTCCTAACCCTTGCAGTAATAATGTTTGTGCTTAGCTGTGTTGGATCTGGGACCTGTTATGATTGGGCACAGGAGTGATGAACACAGAATCACCTGCAACCCAACCATGTTAGGACATGCCAAAATTGCTCTTGGAGATTGAGATAGGGAGCAGCACAAGGCTTACCTGCTCACAGGGGCTGGGTTTAGGAGCCAGCAGGGAGCTTTTTGGCTCAGGGGGTGTCTCTGCCTTCTGCCCAGCTAGGGATGGGACTGTTCTTCATTTCTCACCAGGAGACAATGAGTAAGCCAGGGATAGACACATAGCTCACATACTTAACAAGACATATCCACCTAAAACTGCAAATTGATTTATTTGTGGCTAGGACACATGGCTTGGTCCTGGCTCTTGGATGTCCCAGTGCTGCCTTGTATGATCTCAGAAAAGTCACTGTGTACTTCCTGCCCTCATTTCCATCAACTCCCACCTCCTCCCTTACTTTAAAAGGGTAAAATGCTGCTCTGCCTTGCTATTTAACACATAGGGCTCTCAGGGTTCTATCTTTCTTTTTCCATACCAGCCCCCTGTGTTTACATCAGGCCTCCAGCGACCATCATTGTGGTATCTACATTAAATCAAGATGCCCTCTCTTCCACAGATACCAGCAGCTCCACTTCATTAATCAATTAACCTGTGAGACCCAGGAATGCGGCTGCAAAGACAGCATGAAGATTCTGGCCTTTTACAGATGAAAGAGTTAATGAAGAGCAACAACATTTTCGAACATACCAAGCCATGATAAATGGATGTAGGCAACCACAGGTCTTGACACTCCCTGATAGCACACAAAAAGGGCCTTGCAGTATTTTCTGATTCACGGACCTGACCAATCTGCCACTCTGTGCTGCCTTTGAGTACATGAAAATCCCCACTCGCCCATCTGCTGTGAGAACATGTGTGTTGAGGGTTAGATAGGTGAAACATCCCATATCTGTCAGCAGTGCCTGCAACCTGAGCAGGGAGAACTTCGTGAGTGATTTGCACAGTTTCTGACTTGAATAACGTTAAGCTTGAAACGTCTGCAAGCAAGTCTGTGCTGCTGAAAAGAAAAGCAGAAGCAGGTAAGGAGAGAGAGTGGGAACTGCACATGGAAGAGATCCTGAGTTTTGTCATGTCAAAACAAGAGCTGATATAATCCAGCAATAAGCACTGTCAACCTGATAATGAGTCACCTGTAAGTGGAGCATCTCTGCTCCACGTTGTGCAGCCTTCTGCAGAATGGGACTGTCCTGATGCTGGGCATAGACCAACAAAAAACAGCAGAAGAGTCCTTTGCCAGCAACTTCAAATGCAGCCCCAATCAAACCCTCTCAGGGAGGAGTTTTCCACATTCATCATCTGACTTATCGACGCTGTCTTGAGCAAAACCTAGACGCAGGCTTTGTGAGTGCCAGAGCACATGAACAATGGTTGAAGCAGGGAGGGCAATGATAAGAAGAGAGTGCAAAGCACATGTTTCAAGTTCTACCTTTTCAAGCAAGTGTTGGGGCCAGGGAAGCTGAGCTTGGGCTGAGTGCCAGCATTCCCTGCAATTTAATCCTAGCCCTTGGAGGAACAAGCTGTTATCCTCGCTCCATGCCAGTGTCTCCCCCTTATCTCACATTCGAAATTCTTTAACCACTTCAAAACAAAGTATCTCCAAGGAACACTTCAGAAAATGTGTTTTCTTTTGTCTCTTGAAAACACTGATGAGAAGAAAAGCTCTTTTGTGTTTTGTGTAAGAAGCCTTTCAACGTCTGGGCTCTAAGTGCTCTCTTCTGTTCATTCACTTTCCCTGAAGTCTCACCGTGTAAGAGGAATAGTCCTTTCCACACGGAGGGCTGAAAATCTGAGGCAGTGAAGAGAGGGAAGCTTAGGCAAGGGACTGAGCATCAGGTATATAGAAAAACATTAAAGCAACACCAAGGGGCTAAGGAAGGCCAGCAAATGTGCCCAAGTGGAGCCAAGACACACCTTGACAACCAGCAGCTTGGGTGCTGAGATGGCTGCTGGGTTTGCAGGGTGATATTTCCTCCTTTCCAGCCGTTATGAAAGCATTCATCTCATCCAGCTCACAATGCAAAGGGATACTACCGAGCCAAAACACCAGGGAGTGATCCAGGAGGTTTGTGTGCACTCAGAAAACCTGCAGGAGAAGAGTGATGAGGGACTTGGAAAGCTGCAGAGGCTCAGGGAGTGAAGTGTGGACCAGAAAAGTGGGGTTTGGCTTTAGGAGTCCTGAGAAGTGAGATTGAATCCAGCTCCAGGAGGGGTTCAGGGCTTCTTCCCAGTTGTTTTTATAGGCTTTCTTCTTAAAAAAAACAGTGGGGGATTTGCCCTGCAGCAGTCAGTGGGAGCCTTTCATTGGCCTTCAAGGTGGGGATGTATCAACATCCAAACTACTCTGCACTGGGCCTTCTGCAAGCACAGCCCTTCAAAGGATAATATGAGCAAAAAGAGGGTTAACCCACCACTGCAAACTTATTACATGCCATAGAGATGACTAAGGCACAAAACTGATAAAGCAAATATTGCCAGTGATAGCCGATAGCCATAACACAATCTGGCCAGCTCTCTTTGGACAAGGAGTCAAGTCTGCTGCAAGAAGACCTTGCTTTGGCTGCCTGTGGTCTCAGACAGCCATGCCCAAATTGCCAGGACTTGGCTCTAACCAAGGGCTGTAGGTGTAGAAGAGCATGGTATGTGACCCTCCTAGGAGGCTTGGTGCCCTGTGTTTTGTCTGCCTCCGGTACCCTCAGGAGGGCTCTAACCCTGCCCAGTGGTGTCTGTGTTCTCGTGATGTCCTACTCTGTCACACTGGGGACAACAAACACGACAAACAGTGAATTCTTATCTCTCCAATTTCTCAGCAAATTATTTTTTTAAACCATGCTCTCTTTCAAGATGTTTGGAAACAACAACTCAGATGAATACCGGTCCTTTGTGACCATATGTTCCCTGTGGTTTCAATCAGCATCTGTGGGCTACTTAGCTTCCTTCATTGGCATAATCTTTCTCCTTACCTGATTTTTCCTACCTGTGGCAATAATTTGGGTTCCTACCCAGAGATGCCACTGGAGAATCTTAAAATTTCTGCTATCTCTAAGATAATCATAGATGTTGACTTGAATAAGTTGGTATGGTTCCAATCAAAAAGGCAGATTTTTTTTCAGAAATATTTAGGTGACAGTGTTCAGCTTGTGCTTCTTGTTGGAGTTTGGAACAGATTTGCCAAATCATCCTGTTTGAGACTCACAGTCAGTGTTATGGAAGACTGCATCTGGTTCATATGATTGCAAAGTGGTGTTTGATGCTGGTTCAGAGAAGAACTGTGAGAACAATCTGAGGGCTGAGGCTGCATCAATACTGCAATGACTTTACAAAAAAACCCCCAAAACTTCAAATCAAATGTAAGTGCAATATGATGTTTTTCTGCATGTAGTGTTCTTCTCCTGAAACATCCTGGCACTTAGAGGTCTCTACATGATGTTTAAATTTCTCAACCATAGAAAGGAGAAAATGTTTCTTTTGTAGATGAGGAGTTGTGTGCAGAGTTCTGTCCTATGGTAAAATTTTATGTCTGGTTTATAAAAGCCCTGCAAGGCTGTGTTTATGATTCAAGTGCTGACGAAGTCATAGCTCAGCATATATGGTCTCTATCTGGGACGGCAAAGTTGCTGAAGTTTAATAAGATTTTTTGAGCACAGTTCTTTTTTTGCTCTTTTTTCCCCCTCTGATGATTTTAAAGCCTTGGATTCTCATCCTGTGAGCAGCCCCTATTGTGCTCTGGCAGAGGAGGGCTTATCTCCCCGAAGTAGGCGTCACGGTGACTGTTTACGAACAAACCACACAAAACTTGGCTAAATCTTAATGGGCCCATTTACGCAGTATCAAGGGTGAAGTAGACTTGGACCCCACAGCATGTTCAAATTACATGGCTTTAAGTGAATTTAGAGCTTGTCAAAGGAGTTGGTTTGACAGCCCAGGAGACTAAAATCCTCTGTTTACCTCCTGAACAGATATCACATGGACCATTCACAAGTCCCCCTCTGTGCTAATCCGCAGAGGATCGGAGCTGTTTCGGCTCCCAGCTCCGCAGCCTGGCTCTGAACCCCAGCCGCCAACAACCTGGGCTTTTAGCTCTGGAGGCACCTCCTTCAATCCCAGAGTGTCAGCCACGACAGGGGCCATAATAAACTTCCCTAACATGTTCCAGAGAGCTCCTTCTGAGGGCTGAACAACTCTACTCTGTACCCAGTGAGTCAGACGGCACTAGGACATAGAGGAAGCATGAAAAAACCCCAACGGCTTAGGGAGAAGATCACAATGGACAGAAAGAAACAAAAAAGGGAGTGAAAGAAAGAAAAATTAAAATTAAATAGCAGGAAAGGTTGGCCTGCTTTACACTTTCCAAAGCAAAGTTATGCAAGCAATTGCATTCAGGAGAGCTTTCCATTATTAGATCAAGGAGATCTCTGCAATTTCATTTTCATTCAGAGCAAAAGAAGACCAAACTTTCAAGATCCCTTCAATGATGGAATAGTCCCCACTCCTTCTCCTACAAAAATCTACAAAGATCTTTTTATCCCAAGGTTTAGTTCTTCTGGAAGGAGACTAGCTAGTTCTGTGTTGGCCATGAAAGTAGAAAATTACTGGTCATGTCTTCTGTTCAGAGTCAGAGGGTAATTTTTGGCAATTCAGGCTAGAACCAGGACAGTTGTTAGGAAAAAATGTTTGCTTTGGTGACAAAAGGTGGGTATAGGTGACATAAGGCAGAGGGGTATGCAGGGAGCCTTTTGGGGTGATAGGTATCCAACTAGCAACAAAACAGACAATACCCAGGCAGAAGGCCTACATTTTACCATGTTATTGTTGATGTTCAGGTCCAGCTGAGCTGTTGTCAGGTGAACGGAAGGATGCTGCAGGTTTCTGCAGGGTTTGGGTTGGATACATTGGAAAATCTGCTGGTTCATATGGTTTCCAAACTGCCATTTCTTGTGCAAGTCCAGGTGTAGCTCTATTGCCTGTTGAATGGTGGGGTGAGACCTTAATAAGGTTTGTGTGCAGCTCTCTTATGTTGGATGGTTGGTGTTTCATTCCCTAATGAGAGGTGGCTAGGAGCTGTCTCAATGGGGGGAAGGGGTTCTTTGTTTTGGCACTTCTTTTCAGTTCACAAGCAGCCAATGGAATTTTCCTCCGGCTTTTCAAAAAATCCAAGCTCACCTTTGGTCAGAAATGAAATATGGAAAATTTCAGCAAAGGTGGTTGAATTTTTTTGGAAGCGTATTAAGGAACAAAACTGTATGGAGACGGTTGGTAAATCAGAGCATGCAATGCAGATGGGGGAAATGTGCTTTGCCTCCACTGATTTGAGGAGGCAGATTCATGGTGGTAAAAGTGCAGGGCTCTTCACTGTTAGCATAAGGGTGAGGACCACTGAGTGCCGGTCTGAGAGAGCAGATCACTCAGCAGTTCCAGTTTGTAAAACTGGAAGGAGATAACTGCTGTCCCCTCTGAGCATCAGCCAGTTTCTATTTGCTCGCTGTAGAGGTGATTTCACAGCAGTCAGTGAAGCTTCACCAGCCTAAGGAGAAGCAAACAACATGCTGTGACAGAACTGTGCACTGAACCAAGCCCTATTTATTCCTATGGCAAGAATAAACATGAAGACTGGAATATTTTCACTTCCTGCTCCCCAACCCAGTTGAGTTTCTTCTTTGGGACTTTTATTGTTTTCCCTGCATTTGAACTGCAAATAGGAAGAGACAAAAATACACTTACAGGAAAGTAACACAAAGCAAAGCAAAAGCACCTCTAACGTCTTTCATTGTGCAGGTGTGATTCTGGTCTCACTGAATAAATCTGGAGTAACTCTACTCAAGTGAATGGATTCATTCTGGAGAGTCAGAAGTGAGTCCAGTCCTGTATGTTTTGTTTTGCTGGGAAGCAGTAGGGTTTTGGAGCAAGCATTACACCCATTTGTTTAATGAAAACCCTCTTTCTTACACAGTAATCATGGGCACCTCTCACTTTTAATTGCTTTTAAAATGCTGGACTGCAGCAGTAATTTTATATCTTGGCTCTGTTTGGCCTTGATTGCATCAGTAGCAGTTGAGAAGTGAGGGCTGAATAGCGTTTCACTGTTTGGTAAAATAATTACTGCTCTGGCTCAACATTTCAATTAATCCTTTCAGTGCTGCTGGAAAATGCTTGTGCCTGTGAGTCCTAACCACATATTCAGTGGAAGGGTCCTTCCCATTCACTCTCAGATGGTTTTGCATAGAGTGCCTCACGCAGCTGAGATAGTGACTGAGTAAAGAAATGAAGAAGAAAGGGTCTTAAGTGTGGAAAAGGGAAAAAAAAAGGCCCATTTGCAGGCATGTCCTGCAAGTGGGGAACAGATGCTACTTCACGTCGTGTGGCAGAGAGGAAAGCAGGTAAAAGTGTCCTTTTAAAGACCTGAAACTTCCTCACCTAGGCTCAGGCTTGGATCTCATAGGTTTGCCATTGGTCTTGAAATTCCCACAGAACTGCTTCCACTCACCCACCCTGGGGCTCCTCAGTGGTCACAGCCTAGTGGGACAGGGCTGAGAAAGTTGGGACTGTTCAGCCTGGAGAAGAGAAGGTTGTGTGGAGACCTCACAGCAGCCTTCCAGTATCTGAACAGGGCCTACAGGGAAGCCAGAGAGGGACTCTTCCTCTGGAGCTGTAGTGACAGGGCAAGGAGCAGTGGATACAAATTAAATGTGGGGAAATTTAGGTTAGATATTAGGAAGAAATTCTTTACTGTGAAGGTGCTGAGCCACTGGCACAGGTTGCCCATAGAAGTTGAGGATGCCCCATTGCTGGCAGTGTCCAAGGCCAGGTTGGATGGGGCTCTGAGCAGCCTGCCCTAGTGGAAGGGGTCCCTGCCCATGGCAGAGGGGTTGGAACAAGATGATCTTTAAAGATTCCTTTGAACACAACCCATTCTATGATCCTGTGATTCTGTGACTCTAAGACCCGCAGTTTAGTGACAGGTATGTAAGAAATACAACACAAACCCCGAAATCCTTGGTCCCAGACAGCTGATGGCAGCACACACAGGGTTGAGCCATGCAAGGGACACCATTCAAGGGTGTTTGTTAGTCCCAAACTGCTCTCAAATGGACTTTGATTATGTACACCTTCTGCTTTCCTCAGCATTGAGGTCCCCCTCTGAGCACTGCTTTGCTTCTTGCTTGCCCAGGACAGCCCTCCCAGGTCCCCACGTTGCACTGGGGCTTTTGCAGATGCTGGTGCTTTCCCAGCATGAGCCGCGCAAGGCAACAAGGCACTGATCTTTGAGACAGAAAGAAGTTTCTCATCACTGCAGAAAGCTTGAAACTGAGGGAAACCATGGAACTCAGTTTTAGTGAAAAAAAAAATCTAATGACTTTTTTTTATTTGAATCTCATAATTTTTAATCCAGAAATTTTTAGGCTTGGCTCACTCTTCTTCTGTTCTCAGTGTTAGTCAAATTACATAAGCTAACTTATCCAGTAATAATTAGCTCCATTCAGGTAATTAACACAACAGGGTATAGGAACTAAACCACTGCAGTGAAATTAACAGCAGTAGTGCGGAACCAAGCCTCACATCTGCCTCAAGTGAGGGGAAAGTGCTGGAAATAATCTTGGAATTTTATTATGTCAGTGCTTGTGACCTCTTTGGAGAATACTTGGTCTGGAGAAGCTGGAACATATGAATGTTCACAGAGAAAAGTGGCATTCGAGCAATTCTTTTTTTGAAACTGATCTGAAATTAATTTGAGGAGAAATTAAAAAAAAAAAAAGGTGGCCTGTAAAATATAGGACTTTGATCAGAAATTTCAGCACAATCTGACTTCAGCCACTTTCGTCCACAGCAGCCTTGAAGGCATGTAAGAGAGTTGTTTGGCCTGTTTATGCTCCATCTCTAGTTTATGGGAACAGCACCTTGTCCAGGGGAAGCCAATCCTGCCTCACATAGGAGAGCTGAGGCCAGGAGAGAGTGTCCATGTGGACACTCCATTTTCTTGCTTGTTAGTGAAGAACCCTCTATCAGGAAGGTAACAATTTTGCCAGAAAAGCTTGTGTCTCTGACATTATGATGCATCTGTGACAGAGCAAGAAATTTGGCTGAGAATCCCTCTGTGACTTGGCACAGAGGCCTGACTTTACTAACTCTGGATAGCCTTGGGTGAGGTGGAGGAAAAGAGTCCTGCTGCTGCAAGGAGCAGTTCATTGCTCCAGAGATGCAAATAGACAGCAGTCATGGATGTGGGTCACACTATACAGACTATCACACCTTCAAGTGTGAGTATTTGTAACAGACAGACCATGAGCCACCCTTGGGCTGAAGTGTATTCTCCTGAAACAATTGCTGATTTTAGTGAGAGAACGAAGTCAAAACAGCAGCGCTTTTACAGTTGATTTTGTTTATTTTTTTTAATATTGGAGTACTATCCTTCTAAACTTTCTGAGTCAATTATTTGCTGCTAACTGTTCGCTCGCCTAATCCCAGTACAAGGCAACTTTCATATTGCGTTCACAAGAGTGCCAGCCTTGTTCGGAGCCTGTCAGCACAAGGGATTTCTGTTTGTGAACAAAAGTCTTTACACATTCTGGCTCCGAACGTGTGCGCTGTCCTTTCGAAGCCAAAAAGACTCTCTCCCCGTGCCAGTTTGTGTTTCCAAAGTTGCTCTGTGTCCTCTCGTCATCAGCCAAGCTGTGCTGTGCTACTGAACTACGTTTTTGGAATTGCAAGGAGAGCTCGTCTAGAGGGGGATTGAGGACAAACTCCGCAAGCCCTGGGCCAAATGCGTCCCAGGCAGTGCATGGCCGTGTCCACAAGGAAGGTGCTGCTGTGTGCAGATGCAAAGGGATCTCGACTATACTGGTTTTGAGGTGCTGATGTGCTTCTCTGCTTCTGTCACACAGTTTCGGGTTTATTTTGGTGGAAATGAGAGCAGGAATTAGCTTGGCTGCTGCCCAGAAACCTTCCTTAACTCCCTCTGGATGCTTCTCCCTGGGAAGTCACAGCTCTGTTTCCAAATGAGCCCGGCACTCTGGCACATCATTTCTCAGAGGCACAGAGACACGAAGTCGCCTGTGGTTGGAGACACAAGCGAGGCCCCACATGTTTGATGCATCAATGAGGTGACAGCATCCACGGGCTTCTGGACGAGGCTCAGCAGGGCAGAGGAGCTGCAGACCTCACACTGGCACTGGCCACACGGTGCCCGTTTGGGAGATACATCTGGTGAACCCATGAGCATTGAACTGACTGATAATTCAGTATTTCCCAGAAAGATAGATGTATTTGCATAAAATATCTCACTCACAGGATAAGCACTACCCATCATGACATTTTATTGAGGGAATGCTGTGGTTTTCCAGAAGCAGCCAATCTAATTTCTGCTATTCCTGCGTGATCACCTCAGAAATCTTTCTCCTGAGTATTATTTCTTATAAGGGATATAGGTGCCAGTTCTGATTCAGTGCCCTTAAAGATTCTGCCATTATGGGGGGCTGAGCACAGAGGGATCTTGTGAACTATGATACATATGAGATTTAAGTAGGAAAATACCAAGAACAGTTCTAAACATAGTAAACTGTTCTAAAAATACTGAACCAAGAAGCCTTAGCAAAACTACTCATACACTAAAGGGCATTGAATGTCAGGACGGTGTAACATATATTTTTTCACCAGCAGTCTTTTATCAGATAATTAATAAAGACCTGTACAGTGTGACTGCTGTTCTGTCCTCCCCCTCACATATATGCCCACAATCTCTGCTGACATACAGGTGTTAATCTCAGACTGAAATTATCACAAGCAGTGATGTGAAGATAAATCAAATTACTTTTACTGTGATGTGTTTTGCACATACAGACACGAGAAATGTCCCTAGAATCTCTCAAAACCTTTTTCTTCTCTCCTGAGCAGTGTTTTAGCATTTACCAATGCAGTGAAGATACAGAATTAATGAATCATCTAATTTTTTTCCTCTATTCTTCCTATTAAGTTTGAGAAACACCAGGCTTCACTGCAGAAATTGGTAGCATTTTAAAGCAAGCATAGTCTCTGCAATTTAGAGTATTACTTACACCAAAGTATTACAAGATGTAAGGAGCTTCTGGATTTTCCCAGTGGAGATTTTGCAGAGATGGCAAAACTAACTCATCATTCCTATAGCCTTGACAAGGACAGAGCAGCTCTTGCATATTTTTAAAGAGGAAACCCTAGATTTAAAAAAAAAAAGGATTTATATATGTACCAGCAACTTGGTGAGGAAGAAACCTACTAGATTTGCAGAAAGGCCACTTGCCTATGACTCTACCATCAGAAGTGCCAGACTGACAATGCTACTTTTAAATCTGGACATCTTTGACTAATGGTAAAACCACTATTTTTCCTGCCCAGCCAACATTTTCTGAGGGAAATAGTGAGCACGCCCATAGGAAAGCAGGTAAATAGGAACACTAGGAAAGTGAAATGATTTTGCAGTAAATATTGTGCCTGACTGCTGTGCTGGGAAACATGAGACCAGGTCAGGCAAAAAACCTTGTGATGTCTACTGACTGAAATCGCCTTGGTCTCTTACTGAACCAGAGAAGGAATGTGGGAAAGCTGGTTCAAGTCCCTGCTCTCCACAAAGTATCTGTATGGCCCTGGGCAAATCCCTTCTTTGCTCTGTGCTGGTTGTTCACCTACGAGTGGAATCAAAAATACAGTTACAACCTCTCTGCCCACGAGGGAATAGCTACACTGGATTCTGAGGTACTTAGATAAAAAAGGATTAAAAATTGATTGGTTTTAGTCTTATACCCAAGACCAGGAAGATTTTTTTTTCAGGACAACACAAACCTTACTTTTGAGACTATTAGCAAATGAACTTGTCAATATCTAACAAAGTCAGAGGATGAATTCCCTAAATCAGAAATGGCACTGATTAGAATCATTGCCTACACAAAGGGAAAAGGCTTTGAGCATCACGGGCTAGTCAGTCCTGGCCCAAGAGAAATCAATGCAGAAACAGTCACTGAGAAAAAAAGGGACCTTTAATAGTTCTCTAATGACAGGTTTATTCCCTTAAAAAAAAAAAAAAGAAAACAGAAAATAAGAGCTGGAAAAAAAATCTTAGAAACCCCCCCAATATGTCTGGTTATAAGCAGAGAGAGCAGAGGTGGAAAAGTCTTTCAGAAAGGTGAGGAAGAGAATGAAAGTTCAGGGAATGAAAAAATGCTGTGCTGAAGTGTGATATTTCAACATTAATGCCACTGCCACAAATTAGCTTTGTCATCATTAAGAATTCAGCAAGAGGTAAGAGATGCCCGCATGAATTATAATAATGCAGCTACATGAAAGGAGTTGGTTTTTTTTA
>QWTY01032184.1:0-10173 GCA_008033365.1 Pseudorectes ferrugineus | reverse complement strand
GGAATGATAATGATCTCCAGGGACATAATAAACAGTGGTGTTTTTCAGAATAACATTGTTTTCCTTTACCAGACTCTTCTTTGAAGACCATGTTGTTAATTCAGGAGTTTATTCCCTAGAAATCACACTTAGAAAGATGTCTGTGTCTTTCTATCACTTACATAGCACGGGGTCTTAAGCTGAGGTGGGTGGAAATGAAAACCAAGTTAAGTGTATGGATGAACCAACGCAACAAGAGATTCTACATTTTGGGCTCTGTAGTCAATGTCCTTTTAAACATTAATTGCCAGCCCTCATCAGGTGCTTGACATTCAGTCTTGCTTGGCAAACAAAACAAAGCAATAAAGGAAGGTACCACCACAGCAGCAGCACTCAGATTCTGGAGAACAAAATTGTTACCTGAACCAGCCTAAAATGACCTGGGTAGGATCGTGTGACCAAGCCCACCACAATGTTTAAGGTGTTTAAATTCTCTTTGAAATCTCTGGTGTGGTCAGAGGTCTGTGATCTCATGCGTCATCACTATAGGCTGCTTCCAGATATATGTCTTAACTCCCATTTTTCTCAGGAAAATGGAAATAGCAGGCACTCCCTTCTAGGCAATAAAAAAAATCCATCTTGACAAGCTGAATAAATAGTGATATCCATAGTTAGCGATAACTAATCTCATTCTGTAAACCCAAAAACGCAGCCTGTGAGAAAGGAAACAAGGTAATGGGAAATGGAAATCTGACATTCTCAAATTCTTTTCTTAGCACTTGCATAGAAATCAATCCCGGTAGCTATCAGACAATCAAGTGGATACCATTTCCGATGCTGCAATGCAAAGTTACATCTCAGACAACTCCCACTCCTCAGAGCCTGCTGTTGAAAGTTTTATTCTGAGTCAGTCTCACAACATTCTGGTGAGGAAGGAAAATACAGTAGATACTGCCATTTTACAGCTGAAGAGCAAAACCACCAGAGACTCAACTCCACCAGAGGAAATTGGAGCTTATGTACTGTCCAGGTGTCCTTGGAGGAATATTTGCCCAAAATTCAGATTCCTGCCAGTTGTCTGCTGCCTGTGCTAGAGGTGACTTTGGACACCTCAATTCCTCCTTCAGCACGTAGGAAAAAGTTTTTGCACTGATCTAATCCAAAGGTGACTTTTGACTTACTATTTATAAGATGTCTCTTATTAGAGCTATTAGTGTTTTACTAATTTTCTTAGACTTGTTCCTTATCTTTTCTGAGAAAATGTCTTTCACTTAGGGGTTGCAGAACCATGAGCATTTGTGGAATATTTATACAAAAGACCATGAATCCAAGAGATTCAGAGGAAAGAATTCAGAAATTTCAGAAAAAGAAAGAGGATTTTCTGTTTGCCTGAAATTTGCACTCAGTGGAAATGACATGCTACAAATCAAGTTATTTGGTTACAAGTGAAACAATCTTTCTAATAAATTATTACAATTTAGTTTAAATATAAATCAATTATTATTTTCTTTTGGGTAAGATAATAATTGGAATCCTTTCTACATTTCATATGGCTTCTTCTATGAGGCATAAGAGGAACAATTTATTTCACTTCATGATATCTTGCAAATGCTTCACATTTTTTGAAATAGCTCAGTGACTTCTTTATTGACATTGTACAGAATTTCTGGAATCTATTAATGCGTTGTTGGACTCTTTTCTCATTTTCGCTGTTGTGTACTGAAGCTGAACTGAGAGCAAAGTGTTCATTTAGGTTGGAAACGAAGCAAGGCAAGTTTGTCCAGATATATGAATGACTACTTTTCTCCTAGAGGAAAAAATAGCAGAATAACTGAGTGCTCTGCAGTACTCTTCTCTTATTTCTGGAACTAAACCTGGACTGGAGTGATTTGTGAGGCTCCTGCTTTGTCCTGGATTCCAGAAATGAGTTGTTCTAGTACCATTTCTAATCTCTCTGGAAGGCAGATGAAAGCCTCAATAGAACAAAATCAAGACTTTGGGAAGGTTTGCACATTTATTCAGGAATTTGGTACCTGATCTAAGCCTGAAATGTGAAGGCAGTGAGCGCTCTTCTCATTGAGAGAGATCAGTTACACCTGAGCACAGCTCTGAAATTCCAGGGTTCAGCCATTGAGTTTCCTAATAACTTGGTTTTTGTTATTCTTTATGTCTTGCCAGAACCACAGTAGATGAAGAAAGTAAAATTTCATCATCCTAGCAGTCAAGTGAATACAATTTCTGCATTTATCAAGTACCAGATAACTGACACCAAGGCAAACAAACAGGCAAATATGAGTATGTTTCTTTATCTTTCGGCTCCCTCTTTACACATGTCCCAAGGGCAGAAAAATTATGAAAGCTAAAGTGTTCTCACAAGGTTTTCTTTTTAGCTCGATTAATAGCTCTTTAGAGGTCTCCTTCACCGCAGGCTCCTTTGGACACCAGTGTTTTGTTGAACTTGCACAGCCTTCCTCTGAGATGGAGGTTACTCGATAACCATCCACAACACTCCGTGCATTGATGAACAAGAATGCCTAGCACCAGTCACAGGTTTCTGGAAGCGTATCCTCAGCCAAATCATGAACAAACTTCTGAGTAAATATTCACCAGCCTTTCTCTCTTACAAGCTTCACTTAAAAATCATCTGAGATTGTGAAATGCTGCATTAAATCTTACGGTTCTGGGCAGAGCCTGATGCCGTTGTGGCGTTGAACTGTGTCAGGTAAGGCTCGTTTTTCACTCAGCCAGTCTACCCTAGAGCAGGAATGACAGACATGGACTAGACAGAGTGGCTGCCTTGAATTTCTACATCAGTAGAAATGTTGATGCTGTACAGAATATATGACACGTCCTCTGATCAGCAGTTTTGATTGAGAGACAAAGTGGTTTTTATGTTCAAAGGTGCAGCTTTAAAGCCTTTCTTCTTAGGGCCTTTTTCTTACAAGTGCCTCTCTCTTGTAAATCATTTCTACCTCCCCCAGATGAAATTTGTTGTCCTACAGAAGTATCTGCTTAGTATTTGGGGTAGGGTGTATGTGTGTGGTGTGTGCGGCTGTTTTGCTGAAATCTCCTATGTTTAAAAACAGTGTCCATAAAAGAGCTAGGGCGAAGTTGCTCCTAAACCACACACTGTAGTAACAAGTGTAAAACAAGAGCCAAAAGGATGAACAGGTATGGTATGTGAGTGGGAGTGAACATTAATGATCAATTTTTTGTCAGCCTCCTTATTTTCATTACAAGAGACCCTTACAGAAACTTTTACCTTTGTTTTGCTGTGCAGAAAGTGAAGCAGCAGTCCTGGGAGGCCAAACCTTGGAAGCAGTACTGAAGTTGGAAATCCACTGAAATGGACGGGAGAGGCTTTCCAGAAACAAGAAAGCTGCTGACATGGAGAGGGAGGGAATGATTTGCCGTTTCTGAGCATGCCTGATAGAAAAAGGGTGGGCTTACAGTGCAGAGATCCAGGTTAAATTGTTGTTTCCTCAGTGTTGGTGAAGCCGGTTACCCAGCAAGGCAATGGTGTTCTCATCGCTTCAGCACCAAATATTGCTGTCTGCTGTCATTACCTACCTCACTGCAGCTATCTCCTTCCAGAGCAGTAAAGTGAAGTGTTCCAGTACCAACAAAGCAGCTAAAATATGTTCCTTTAGGCAGAATATGAGAGAATACTGAGTTTAAAGAGTTATTGCCTGTTTTGCTGATGCGTGAAGGAAGGCCGGTGAATTCACAGCTACAGACTTGCACCAAACTGCACAAAACTTGTTCTGCCACTTTCAAAAAACTCCTGACTTTCTCAGCGCCATTCTTACAGATTTGCCTTGCTCCACTTCAGTCTCTGACAGTTCCCTTTAGTTCTTTGCTGTTCCTCCTTTTTTTCTCACTGACCTTTCTCTGACTGCCTGTAATTTTAACTCTTGAACTGACCACTCAACCATATCCCACAGAATTTGACTGCACAGTAGTTTGCACCTCACCCCTTAAACAAAACCACAAACACAACAATATGGCATTTTCTTCAGGGGAAAAAAATAGAAAAAAATAATCTTTTTTAGTTTCCTTTGGAGAAAACTTAAACTGAACAGGCCCTTGCAGTTGGAGGGGATGTTCTCCAGCAACATCATGCACTCTTAGGCCACACCAGGTCCCTGAACCAAGACATGGGAACAGGGTCTCTGGATTAGGAACACACAGGAGTTGGCAATGCCTGACTTACCCTACTGACACTGAGCTGGAGAGCCTTGAGGACCATGAGAACACAGGAATAGGTCTCTATTTTGGCAATCATTGGTTGCATTGGCTCCTTGAGGCTGTTGGTAGCTAAGGTGTAAGGAGAGAACAGCTCGTCACACGGCAGTACCAGAGCTGAGGAAGAAAAAACACTCCACAGAGGATTAAAGTCTCCTTTGACTGGTTTGTTGTTTTTATGGTTTTTTTTTCCTGGAGAAAATTGCTCACAGGCACAGGAAAGCTAATGGCAGCAGACCCTGAGATGGCATCTGGGCCAATCCCTTGAACACCCCTCAGACCTTCATCAGGCTTTAATTCAGGAGAAAAGAAACTTCTCCAGACTTACCTAACTGTGAGCCAATACAATGGAGGTCATAAATAAAAACAAATAATGAATAGAAACATTAAAAGAGCTGCTTTAAAAGACACCAACTACTTGCAATAATTCAATGAATAGCTGCAGTGGCAGTATCTCTGCATAAAGGCATTTTTTAATGTTAGTAATGGCCAGTGCAAGGAATTAATGCAGGTACTAAAGTAGCTTTATTTAGAGAGGTGAAACAGCCAATTCTAAAATGAGCACAGCTACACAGATTGTGAAAAGTCTGCTGTGAGAAGGAAGCACAAAATTGCATCCTGAAAATGAGAAGCACTCTGAAGGAGAAATTCATGGTAATGTAAACTGGAACTTTTCTTCAGTGAATTACTTAAAATGAAACTACTCCCTTCTCCTTATTCTTCTCAAGCTGCTGACATGCATAAAAATGTGTGTTTGACCAGCAGCTTATTTGGAATGTTTTCTCCTTCCGTAATGAAAATGTGTTATTTCTCTAAACAATATGCCACTCAATACCAACAGAAGTCTCCTTAGCAGATAGGACACAGTTGCAAGGCTTCAACCTGTGCCAGGGTTAGGATCTAGGAAGAAAACCCTGGTAGACTCAAGTATTTACTTACTTAGTGATTCTTTCCAAAGTCATATTTTTAAGCTGTAGGGGAAACCATCCTGAAGAGTAAACTGAGTGACTGGGAAGTTGAAGCACAGAAGCTTGCTGTGACTGAGTTAGTAATGCTCTCTTTAAACAGTGGCCCCACTGAAGAATTGAACTTAAGTGCCTCAGCACAGTAAAGCCTATGTGTTGTCTTTGGGAAGCATTTTCAGCTTAATAGGGACGAGGTTTCCTTTATGCCTGATGCAGCAGCACATTTCGTTTCACAAATTTCCTTTTCCACCCATTTAAGCAATTAACTTGGAATGAATGAGATGTCAGATGAATATTACTGCCTTAAGAATCAATAGCTGGTTCTGAGGTGGCTCTGGAGGAAAGAGGGGTCAATATTAGCCAGCTGTGCATCTTGACGCCCTGCCAAAGCCACGGCACCTCAGCAGTTACCTCAGGAGCACTGTAGCCATGCCTCTGTGTGCCCCATCTCAGCAGCAATTTGTGCCCTCTTATTTCCCTCCTGCTCTGGTTCATGGGCAAGAAATGGTGACCTTTTGGGTGAAAGAGCAGAGCAGAGGCTTTGCAGGTTGCCCCAGGGATGTGCAGAGTGCATCCCAGGCAAGGGCAGGTAGGATGAGCAAAAATGGTGTTAATTACTCCCAGCGCCACCAGAGAGTTTACAAATCCTAATAATAACTTCTTACCTGGTAAAGCTGACTCATGTAGTAAACAAGTCACTTTACTTCTTCCCACAGCTGGTATGAAAAGGAAAGTGATCAAAATTCCGTTGTGGATAGAAACCTGCTGTCCCCTCGGATAACACAGGTGCACTTACAGGTGCCTTGTTCAGCTCCCTGTCCTCATGTGGATCAACTTCTGGTCCAATGAGTTGGCCCCTGAAGAGAGGTGAACAGTGGTCCCCCTATCTGGTGCCTTCAAGCAATCATGGTGGGCAGAACTGAACAAAGAACGATGTTTTGGTGCTGACAGCTCACTAATCATGTCTAAAATATGTAGATGAAAACAAGTGTAGAAAAGTGTTGGACCTGATAAAGCAGTTCTTAAGTACAGAGCTGGAAACTCTTCTTAATCATCCTTCACCTAGAGTATAATATCTCAAAGGATAAGTATTTTCCATTTGTAGGATATTCACTTCTGGAGATGCCTGACCTGGAAAGACAGGATCAGGTTAAACATGAGGCACATGGAACAAGAGGCTTCACTCCAAGGCGCTGTTCCCAACCAGGCAATAAGGGACAGATTGAAATGAGGAGCTTACTCACTACCTGAATATTTGCCAGTGAATAGTTAAGGCCATGGGAGGCTGTGACAGAACAATGAACCTCCCCGTGCAATCTGTTGAGGTTATTTTCAGCACAGGTCATCACTTTCAGGCTGAAGTTTGAAATGTGGGTTCTCACACTGTTCTTGCAAGACATTTGCTCCCCTGCCTCAGGAAGCAGGTACTTATCACTGTGGTTATGTGGTCTGCATGAGCAAAGCCTCGTACTCACAGGAAAAGGGATCCTGTGTGCTTCTGACAGTCCACCTTAGGCAATGAGAACATCCCCCTTCCAGGCTGCAAAATATCACCCTGTGCTTAAAAACCCTGGGCAAGGTGGTGGATGCGGTAAAGAGAGAGGGAAACGTGCAGTGAGCCTTGGCTGTGGTGACTGCCTGCGATGGCGCAGCTGCATGGTGCTCCAAAGCAGCCTGGGATGTACATCCCTGGGAAAATTCATGCAGATCCCTGTCCCTTTGGGGAAGAAAGTGGGGAAAATGCCACTAGAATTGCTGCCTCTGCAGCCCTCTTGAATGAGGACTAAGTTATGGTGAAATGGGTGGCTTTTTGAGCCTAGGGCTTTTGGATATATAAACTTCCATGAGATAGTTCTTTAATCCAGAGCACGGCAATAAAAAGGGGAATTGTGCACATTTCATTTTAAGCATAAATCTATTTTTTCACTGGCTTCTTATTTTGACCTTGTAGGTTTGGCTGTCTGTCAGAAAGCACCACATCCGATCCTATTAATTCCTTTCTTTAGGTCCTTCCTGTCAGAGAGTTGATGTGGTTTTGGTGAATTCCTGCACAAATTCACTTCATACAGTTTGACCCTCTGGTATTAACAATAAGTTTCCTCCTAACAAGGAAACCAACAGAGTTACAAACATATGCCTTCATTTACACACAGGTATGCTGACACCTAAAAGTCTGGATTTTGGTTCCTGCATGAAAGCAGTTCTGGTTCTTGGAGGTGTTGGGAACACGGGCTCCTGTAAGAAGGCTTGACTTCAGGCACAGAAGACTGGAAAAGTTGGCATAAGAATGTTTCATCATAGAGAGTGACAGCCCTGAAACTCTATGGAAATAACCTTAAAGTCCTTGTTTCTTAAAACAGCTTCCTTCATGTGGAGTTTTTCTTCTGGTACTGTCGGAAATACCCTTAGTCTGGACTGAATTCTTTTCCTTCCGGAGGTTCAGACTTTTTTTTTGTTTGGTTGGTTGGATTGAGTTTTTTGTTTGCTTCTTTGTTCGGGTTTTTTGTTGTTGTCGTTGTTGTAGTTTTTTGTTGTTTTTTGTTTTCTGCTGGAGGGAACTATTCCAGCACTAGAACTGAATAAAACACAAGTGTGCCAGATTGGCGTCAGTTTTGTTTTAAGAAACACTTCAGTTATGCTTAATTTTACGGTTTTTGCTTTGTCACTGTGTTTTCTCAAACGCTACAGAGCTGTATTCGTTTTAAATGAGCACTAAAGCAAAGTGACCAACAAGGATTTACAGACGTGTTTATGACGGAAGCAATGTTGTAAAATCAGGACTGACACAGCACGGAGCAATATCTGGGTTGTACTGGATGTGAAGATTCTCTCCCACTCCCTCAGCCTATAAACTATTGCTTCCACATCACTTCTGAATGAACTCATCTTGCCAGATCAGGTGTTTAGAAGTTGAAACCTGGTAGCTCTTAGGTCAAAGTATCTTTTGGATCAAAGTATAAAATATATGCTAACCACTTTTTTCATATCCATACGAAAAGTAGGTGGATGCATTGTTATTAAGAGCCATGGATTTAAGAACCAATCTGAGATGTACAAACCAGAAAGCTATTAGAAAGGGAATGAAATGTCTGTCAGTGTGAGGGCAGGTGCCATACCACCAGCTCTCCTTTGCAGAGGAGAGTCCTTCCACCTCCAGTCTGGTCCCTAACATGCAGGAATGCTGATTTTGCTCCCAGTGACGTTTGCAAATACGTGTGCACATTTCTAATGCGTGATCAATGTTGTTTTTTTACTTTTTTTTCCTGCAGACCACTGCTACCTGGACACTTTCTCTGGTAGAACTGTCAGGTGACACCACTCTTTCTGCCAAGGAAGCTTGTTATAAAGCAAAGATTTTCAAAAACAGCTCTGATGCTGAAGAGGTATCATGGAGGAGAAATGTTTTAATTCATGAACAGACATGGAATTCCATTCTCTTAGCATGGAGGTAATCCATATATGTTACATGATTCAAATTGTGAGGCAATGGCATTCACAAAATATTTAAAAATTAAGAATTAATTTTTGGCACTCCCAAATACTCTGCAAGTCTTTCTAAAATCTCAGAACTAGTATTGGAAATTGGACATCTGTAAATTAACTTCCATCATCCCCCTTTTTTGAGAAAGGACTTCTGGATGCACCTTATTCTAAACACAAATAATGCTCTGTTTCTGGTACAGATGATTACTTTAGAAAGGCTTTATTAAAAAATAAAATATACAGTCCGTTTCTACCAGTTGTGTGAAACAAAATTTGTTTTAGAAATGTGTAGGTCGATTAACATCTGTGCTAATGTGGAGTAAATATGGAATTTTAGCCAAGAATGTGAAAAGCAAATGTTCACATATGTATTTCCAATCTTTTCTGAAACTTATTATCTCCTAGTGGCCATTATTTTGCATCTCATGGCTCCTATTGCCTCGTCCAACCCAATAGATCTGAATATCTTCACTCAGCAGAGCCAACACCTTGTTGAAGAACCTAAATATTCACATCAGAGCTTGTGTTCCTAAAACACTTAATAAAGCTCAGCCGAAATATAAATCCAGATTTTGGACAGATGGCTGCTTCACATTAAAGTTTATTTTCCAGAAGTTTGCTGTATACTTTCCGTGGATACTCAAAAGAGTAATTTCTTGATATTATGATGTTAGCCCATCAGTAATCTTCAGAGTTTCCATCTCACTTGCCAAACCCTATGAATCCATTTAGCCTCCTGTTGACCTATGTTTGTGAACATTGCAGGGTGAATTTCGTCACATGGCTGGGATTTACTATCCCCTGAGATGCCAGTAGTAGTCCTTGAGTTGTCCTATTTTAAAGCTACAAGGTTCACTGATACTGAGAACAAACTGGGATGAAAAACCTTATGTCATGTCTTCACAGCTCCTGAGAAATATTTCCCTTCCCAAGTCTCTTGATATCCAGATTTCTGGCCAGGGTGCTTTTGATAGGCACTTTTTTTTTCTTCATTTGAAAATGCTGGTTTGTCAGATTTGACATTTTCAATGTAAGGACCGGATAAATTTTTCTCCGTGTTGGGGATAAACTTTCTGACTGAATGGCAAGACCAGTCCCTGCCTCCTGATCACATTGCAGCACTGCCAATAACACAAAAGCAAAGACCTCACTTGTAATGGTAGAAAACCAGCACTTCAATACATCTAATTCAGATCAAGGTATGAAGCCTAGAAAATCTGTGTATCAGGTGACCATCAGCCTGTCAATCCTTCCTGTTGAAGATACTGCTGAACTCTCATTGAGTGGAGAGATATTGGTGATGGGACTCGGAAAAAACAGAAAAAAATGAAATTATTATCTTCAGCCCCAAATACTGCTGACTCTTGCTCCAGTGCCAACCTTGGGCCATATTGCCCTTGTCTGAACATCTCTTTACATGGCATTTGGAAAAAGAATGAATTCAGTTGTTCTGTTTGTTTATTTATATGGTTATGTGGTCTTGTGGTACTCTCTGGAGGCA
>QWTY01032181.1:14110-26794 GCA_008033365.1 Pseudorectes ferrugineus | reverse complement strand
GGTGACAGGAACGAGCGCTCCCTGGCCCTTCTGAGGGTGGTGTGGAGGCCCCTTTAGTGGGGAATGCCCTGGAACTGGAGAGAAGGAGCCTCTGTAGGCCTTGGGGACCAGGGCCACCCTGTAAGCTGGGGAGTGCTCTGGAGCCCTGGGCACTTTGCAGTGCAGCGAAATCAATATTTTATACACTATTTTATACCTTTTAACAAAAAGATGTATCAACATTTATTGGTTACAGATTATACTACATTTATTTAATTAGTGCTCAAACTCCTATTTTCTAGTTGTATATCTCACTTCTCATCCTAATTAGTCCTCATGAGCAGTTCTTCCTTTTGATTCTGGGTTCGTTCTGAATAGGTGGTGAATGAGTTGGTGATCATGATCTCCCACTGCTGAAATTACCTTTCCCCAATTACTTCTCAGTTCTTCTTACTTCAGTCCTGGTGGCTATCATCCAGACAACCCATTTTTCTTGGGATTGTCTTCCGTTTTCCTTTAAACAAAAGATTAGCCAAGCAGACAATGTTCACTATGCAATTGCTTAGCCATAACTCTCTAGCTGTAGCTACTTATTAACAATTATAAAAAATCGAAAAGTTTGATTCAAGTCTTGAGGGGCTCGATCTTGAGGGGCTCGATCTTGAAGGGCTCGATATCACTCTGCTATGATCAGTAATAAATTAAACTAATTTCCCCAAGTTCGGTCTGTTTTGCTGGTGTTGACAATTGGTGAGTGATCTCTCCCTGTCTTTAGCCTGACCCAAGAGCCTTTTGTTGTATTTTATCTCTGCTGTCCAGCTAGAGAGCAGAGTGATACAGAGGCTTTGGTGGACACCTGGTATCTAGCCAGGGTCAGCCCATGACATCCTCTCTTAGAAGAGATGTACTTTGTCATTCAGTTGTATAGAAACACTCTGTTAAATTGGCTTTTTAGTCTTTTTGCTACATAATCGTTCTAAACTAAGAGAGACTCTGAGAGTAATAATTGGATAGTAAACTTCTGCCAATTTTTTACCATAATAAAGAAATGAGAAAATAGTTAGTAAGTTCTGTATTATGAAAGAGGAAGTTAAACTGAAATAAAATATTGTTACCCTTGCTAGATCTATCGCAGGAAATTCCCAGGAAGCCTGAAGCTACAGCTAAAGGAGGCTTTAATATATTGTGGATGCACCTAGCTGCTCACACGGCCGTGTGTCCAGTGAATGGGTTGCTGCACAACATGCAACAGAAGAAACTTTTATACTCATTACAAGAATGAAAAGAATGACACATTGAATGATTTTACTAATATTTTGAAAGTCTAATGGCAAACATGAGTTGAAATCAGTGTTCTATATTTCTCTATGGCACAAACTCCACATAGCAGATTTCTTGTATATATGTGTACTGAGACCATTTGATGGTAATCTGATTTTTTTGTAAATTTGAAAAATCATCTTTGATGGGAAATAAAAAGTATTGTTTCTTCTATCACCTTAATTTTCATAGTGCTGCAAGTTTGAACATTATCATGATTATTTCAGAAGCGTTTATGTTCTCTTAATTACAGGTTGCAAACTTATAATTGAATTATACTGATCAGCACTAATTAGCAGCATAGCAAAATACAGCATACAACTCAGAGAATTACCTTTTTTTCCTACAACACTGGTTGATTAATTAAATCCCTAAAAGAAGAAAAGATGATGTAGTATATGTCAATAAATTCAAGGATTATTTCTCAAAATCTTTTGATTTAGTGGCCCTTTATTAGGTTAATTGTTTATTCTTTTGTATTAGATGATTATTGGAAAAGGCATCTTGTTAATTTCATTAGCCATTTACACACTGCTATATTCATTTGAAGTTATCACAGCATTTTGTATTTCTCCTGGGCATTTGTGAAACTTCCCTGTGTTTTTTCAAAAAACCAACCATATTTCACTATATAGCTTTACACAGACCAGCAGAAGCATCCTGCTATAGAATAGTCACTTTTACCTCCGTTTTGTTCAGGTATGGAGGTAATGATTTACAGACCACTGATATAAAAATGCTAATTTTTTTTAAATATGCAAGTTGAAAATACAACTTTATGATGTGATTTACATTCAAATGAAATTTTTATGAATGGAAAAACAGCAGATAAAAAATTACTTTTCAGGATTATGGGGGATTTTTTCTTCTAATATAGGACTGCATCACCTAGAAGAAAAAGCTATTTAAATGGTGAAGTCAGGAGAGACAGTGGGGGAATTTTGCAATCATGATATAAAATGCTTTAACATTTAGAAAAGAACTTAGCAAGTTTCCTTCTCCTTGCAAAAATTACTTTGGAGTGTAATGATTAGTCTCTGCTTATCTGCATGTTACATTTATTTCAAAGCTCAGCTCCCATGTTTAATAATAAAATGTTCTACACTTTCTGAATAAAAAGCTTTTACAAACTATTACCTTTTCAACTCCAGACAGATAGAGCTTTTGATGATATTTTTAACTAACAGTATAATATCCATATGGTTTAAAAATAATAATTTCTTATGTAATCACACTTCTTTGCATTGCAGTTCTATATTTCTAATTTGCTCTTCCTCTCCTTTGCAAGAGAGCATTCTGTGAAGTAAGATGCCTGTGGATAGAACATATAATTTCAGAGAATTTAAAACCTACTTCAAACCTACTTCAAGTTTTGAGCCAAATGCAAATGAGAGATTACAAGGAAACCTGTCTTCCAATTAACCAGGTGTTCAGTTAAAAAGAGGGTTACCAAGATAAACGTGTGTGCTTGTGTATCTGTGTATATATGTATCAGCACATATATATATTTTAGTATTTGAAAACCAGTAATTAACAATTAATAGGGCTGCTTTACAGTTTTGTAATACTAACTGGAGTTCACAGCCAAAAAATATTTTAGGACTGTCTAAGCCTTGTGAAGAAGTCAAATATTTTTCTGGTACTTTGGTTGCCTTAATGAACTGGAAGTTACTGAGGCTTATTTTAATCATTTGTGACCTGCAACTGCAGTTATTAACCAGAATAAAGAGTGCATAATGCGCGTTTCAAGGGATTGAGGCTGTCTGAAATGGAAAGGAAATTTTGTTACTTAAGACTTTGGCTCAGTGATGCTTAAAATATATTTATCTCTACACACAGATATTAAATGACCCATGAATGAAGTTTGATTTTCATACTGAAGGTGGAGGAGGATCTTGCTGTGCTAGTCATGCACTCCACACTATCTTGTGGTGCCTGATGAGATAGGTCTCAGTTGCATACACATTCTTGAATATCCAGCTATGAATAGCTTAGATGATCAAAAAGATAAACCTCAACATTTAAATGTCTTATGGCTCAAGACTGTTTTTAAAGCCAGTAAGTGTTTAAAATACTTTCACAAAGGGGTTGTCTCATTCTTTAGACATTATTCTTTAACAGATTCCCCAAACAGCGGGTGAACTGGTAAATTGGAAAGCAGTTTCTATTTGCCAGGATGGTAACAAAACTCAGTTTTCTAAGGGAACTGACAGGTGTGGTCATGTGACAGCATTTCTGAGGCATAAAGGAGCCCAACACAACATGTGTTAAAGAGCAGCCTCCTCCAAGCACATACACTGTGCATCTCAATGCTCAGGAAAACAAGTGACCAAAGTCTGATGCAAGGAGGCAGTATAGAAGAGGTGGAAGCAAGATGGGTTTGACACTAGTTATTTGATGTTGTCCTTGACACTTGCATCTGGAATACTGTGTCCAGTTTTGGGCCCCACAATTCAATAAAGACAACAACAAACTAGTGCAATTTCAGTGGAGGGGCCCCAAGCTGTTTGGAAGCTGGAGCACTCACCCAGAGAGGCTGAGATTTTAGTCTTGTTCAGCATGAAAAGAGGCAGCTTCAGGAATACATAACAGCAGTCTGCCAGTATATAGGTGGATATTATTAAGAAGACAGGACCAGAAACAACAAGTCTACTGAAGCAGGAAAACAAGACACTGGTCATAAATTACAACAACAAAGGTACAAATGGCTATTAAAAAAAAAAGAAATCACTATGAGGATAATTAAGCATTGTGACAGAGTGCCCTGGGAGATTTTTCTTGGAGTTTACAAAAACTGATTAGAGAAATTCCTACACAATCTGGTCTGAATTCAAGGTTGATTCTGCTTTGATCAGGCGGATGTGCTGGAGTACTCCCATGTTGCCTTCCAACAATAATCAATGTGATTTTGTAATTGAAAATCTGGTTGCACGTAACCTAAAGGTAACCCAAGAAATGGGTGACAGATTTCAAATGTCATTTAGAAAATCAGCAGATTAAGTTCCATGTAAGTCATCACGTATTAATCCATGTCCATACTTCTGCTAATGACATTCTGCACTACTTTTGTCCATGTTATCTTGGTTAATGCTTTGGAAAAAGGAATCAAGATCTCCTAATGCTACAGGCATGGATTCCAAATAGATATGTTCATTAAACTGAGAGTGCTTGGCCACTGATAGCATCAGGTTAGGAGCAGGCAACATCATTTTAATACTGTTCATTTTTTTATGAACTACAGTCCATATGCTGTCCCACCTCAGTTATCCTCAATTAAGAGGGCAGAAGAGTTGAGTTTGTCTTTGCTCGGTTTCTGTAATTTTCTTTCTTGAGGGAAAAAGAAAAAAAAATAGGGAATAAAAAGAGCCACTTTTCTTCTGCCCCTACAGAATATGAGGATCTCATTCCTTTATTTGTGCAGAGATGTGAGGGTGGAGAGAGAACTGAGACCTTGTCTAGACTGGGTTAGTGATTTTGAGGACTGTGTGAATTAGCCACTATTTTGAACAGAGATAATCTTTCAATGTATAATTAAAACAAACTTTCAGCTACAGTAGAGCACAAACAGGGGTTTTTAGTAATTTTTTTGTTTGTTTCTTGTGGGTTGCTGTTTTTTTGTTTGGTTTGTTGTTTTGGTTTTTTCAGTTTAGTTTTGTTCATTTGTTGGTTGCTTGCTTTTTTAAATCTCCTGGATCTATTTTTGCTTTAATTTCAAGTTCATACAAGATTAACAAGCTGGGTATATAGTTCTGCATCCAAACACTTTTTAATTTGGGCTAGAATTTAACTTTTTGAATGTAAAGACAAAAGTAATTTCACCCAAGAACTGACACACTTCAAACTTGTTCACACAACAATGGGAGTGAAGTGCACAAGTGAAAATGGACATTGAGAGTTTGTAATTACTAACAACTTAATTACGAGGTTTGTCACTGGAAAGCTTGACCAGGAGCTAAGCTATTTTGTGTTTCAGTGTCAAGTATCAATGGCCCAGACTACCTATGCAATGAAGTTGAGTGTAGATAACTGAAGTCATTAAATAAAAATCATTAACAGATGCTAAACAGTTCAGGCTGAATCTTTATGAATGAATGCCAGCTTGAAACAGAGCAGAGTTCTGTCTTCCCCTTATTAACTGTTATAGCTATTTCTGAGATAAAAATTTAAATTGTACGGACACAACATCTCAAAATATAAAAAAACACCCCACAGTCAAAGAAACAGAAAATTCCTTGGGTGAAGCTAATTCTTAAAAATCAGTCTTTAAGATTTTAGCCCAAATATCTCTCAGCAATTTCCCACCATTAGTGCTCAGTCATTGAAATAAGACCAACTAATGCAACACCAAAACTACACAGTTTAGAAAATACAATGTAGGGGACAATGCATTAGAGGAAATACAATTGTAGGAACTTTGTCATGTTTCAAAGAATTATTTAT
Source organism: Pseudorectes ferrugineus (assembly GCA_008033365.1). Lineage (NCBI taxonomy): Eukaryota > Metazoa > Chordata > Aves > Passeriformes > Pseudorectes > Pseudorectes ferrugineus. Next base: position 21,055 of record QWTY01032181.1, on the reverse strand, counting down.
GACTGTGTGGTCAGATGCTGCTGACTTATTAACCAAAACTATTAACTCCTCAAATGTAAGGAACTTATCTATAAGTAGCGTGAGAGGCCAAACAAAACTTGCTGAATACTAAGGTGAATTCCAACACTGACACAAGATAGCACATACCAATGCTGTTACCCTGTGTGGTAAATGGTCAGAATTGTGCAGTGTTGCTTTAAGATGGTGAAAAATTGACAGGACTGGTTGAGAAAAACATGAGCTGTGCCTCCTCCTTACCTTGCACCTGGCTGGATTAGGGCCGAACAACCGAATGTTGTCTGGAGTGAAGTGGAGGTCTCGAAGCCTGGTGCTGTGTCAGTGAGGCACAGAGTAGCACCTTGCCTCTGTACCAGCCAATAGCCACACTCACGTCACTAAGAAAAACAAGCCTTGTCATAAATCTGGTTCATTAAGGAGATAAGGATGACCTCAAAAGACCCTCTGATGAAGGTCTAACAGCCTTTACTGCTGCCTCAGTAGTGGAGGGCCAAAATGTTTATTCTACCTTTTTTGTCAACTATAAATTCTGACCGAAAGTAACCGGGATCCTCATTAAGCTTCATTAACAAATCAACTTACACACCCTTCGGGATGCCAGTGAGGGAAACCACGTGTCATGTAATGCATGTATGACCAGAGTCACCAAACCCCACCTAGAGGATGGGATTGTTCCAAACCCATAGGACAGGCCAAAATTTAAAGCATAAACAGGGGGCTTCAGGGTAGAAAACGTGGGCAGGGAAAAACCCCTCTGAACAGGGAAAACATCTCTGTCTGCTCAGGATGTGTCAATAGGCTGTGTCTTTCCTCTCCTGAAGGGACACCTGTTGGTGAGCTTTGCGCCTGCAAGTGTGTTGGAGCACACATGGGAATTCATTTATAGGCACATGGGGCTATTAGAATCTGTCTTGCTATACTTCCTGTTGTAACACACATTAGCACTCTGTACTTAGTGTATTTATCACCAGCAATCCTGAAGCTGCTTTCCTGTTGTTTCAATAAGCCATACAAGTCATGAATCTGGATCATGCAAAGTCCTTTTTGAATGCGATCATACCTATAGTACAGGATTGGTAAACTGCACTTTTTGCAGTTTTGTGCATCTGTGCTCATCCAAGTTTTTCTTTTGAACTCAACCAGATTTACAGTGCTAAATTGGCTATAATCAGAAATTAAGCTCAGCAGCATCCAGTTCCTCTGATCTCTGAGGACCAGCTGGAGTGCAAGGGGGTTTATTTTCTGATAAATTCTTATACCCATAATGAAACACCCTGAAACTTTTCATCTTCCTTATCAGAAGCTGTTGAACACATTATTTGATTGAATTTAGCAGCATCCTTAAAAATGACAAAGGCTTTTCCAACTTTTCAAGTTCCATACATCTTTTATATATGACAGTCTGAGAAGTGATAACTGTTGTCCTCATTTCATTCAGACACCAGATGTGAATGTCATGCTTCTTTGTATTTTTAAGTTTTACGTAATCTTACCTAGGTTCTTATGTGACTACTCTTTGTGGAGTTTGAGTTTATAATCTGTTGTTGTTCATATTATTTCTAATGACCACATTGTGTAATATTTGTAATAACAGGATTTCCCCAGTTTCTCTGTGTTTAACTTGAGCCTTTGTTTGAATGTCCTGTTATGAAATGATGCATCCTCTGTTCATTTTTCATGAAGTAAACAAACCCTTATTCTTTTGATTTATTTTTTTAAATGGTTTTATGCTTTCACAACATTGCACACTGCATCTTTGTATATTTTGAAGAACATAAATTTTACATTTGTATTTACTTTCATGTTCCCTTTTTTTTTTTTTTTAACATTTTGCCATTGGGTGAAAAAAAAATTTCTCCAGGAAGTCTCATTCTTTTCAAATTAATCACCAAGTGCTCTCACAGTGCAATTCAAACCAAAATAAACAGCAAGAGCACATAACTCTTTTTTTATACTTCTGTGCTGTTAGCAGTTGCTCTTTGAAGTGTTTTTCCTTGTTTGTAAAATCTGTGACACTAATAAAGCATTACACTACATATGACTCTACTGTGAGCTGTGAATCCCACTGCAACAGAGGGATAAAAGCTGCAGGAGCACATTTAAACAAGGACATATCTGAATATTTCTAGAAATTACTTAAAGTGTATTTTAGATAGAAACGTGGTGACTCAGTTTATTCTTTAAAATAAAGGCACACTCCCAAGCATGTTCTGCTGCAAATTGTTGCCCAGAATTGCTGAAGCCAGACATGATGCTTCTTTTTGTCTTTTCTCACATTCAGGATGAAGAGAGGAAAAAAATAAAGCAAGGTTAGGTATTAAATGTTAATCTTAGTGTTGATTTAATGGGAGGGGGAGCTTTCGGAAGAGATAGAGGAGATGTGTATTGGTGGGTTGGCAAACACCCAAAGTGTCACAAGGAGACACTAGGCAATCATGTACCAGTGATCTGGAATTTCTTTTACAGTCTGACTCCAGGGTAATTTTGCTTTCTCTATTATCTTTACATGGTGCACGTGCTCCTTCTGCTATCTTTACAAAGTCTAGCTGTATACCAGCATCTACTCTAAAATTAATGTGGTATTTTCTTTCCAGTTAATTCAAAGATATTCTTTCCTTAATAGCATAAATTTGTAACCGTATTTTGAGTTTCCAACATACAACCTAAAGAACAATTTTGCTAGTCAGGAAGTAGCTGGTTTGCCCCTCTGTCAAATCTTGTTTCCAAGCATGAATAGAGGGGTTTTTTTTAACAAGGTTCCCACATTCTCTAGTTTTAATTAAGCCTATTAGAAAAAGTATTTTTAGTGATGTGTTATTATGCTTGTCTCATAATATCCATATATTTATATCAGCATACCTAAGCCGTAATAAAGATGAAACTATAGTATAGACAATGTGTTAAAATTAGTTAGCTTATAAATAGTACTTGTTCTAAAGTGTTGTTTAACCATTGCCGAGAGGATTGCATTTCCATAATGTCTCAGAGGCAATGTTATGTGAACACTGTATTCATATCCCAAACAGGCAAAATAATCTCCCAATGACAACACCTGCTTCGATGTCCCATTGATGCTATTGTCCCAGTTTAACCAGGAAACATCATATAAGATCAAACCAAAAACCAGAAGACTACTCACGAACAACAAAAGAAATACCATATGTTATTATCCAATTGATAAATAAACTGTGTGCAGATGTGTTTCTGTAGTGGTGTGTTCACATCATCAGCTTCTGCTGGAGTGGTGGGTTCTCTTTAGCTGCAAGTTCATGTTTCCTCCAGGAGTGACTATCAGTCCAGCACTGAGAAACTGAACATGTAAGGAAATTTTGAAAAAATAGAATTTTTTTCTTACAAAAGTTTCATACAACATCCAGATTTTATGACATTTCAAATAAAAGTTTATACTTTTTTTAAAGTTGAAAATATTTTTGCAATGGAAAATATGTTCAAAGTAATAAAAATTTTAAATCCTTCAAGAATTACATTTTTCATTACCATGCAAATCATTGTAAAATTAAGACATCTTTTCATGAATTTTCATAAATTTTGCTGTTGATATTTAAATGGTAGTTTAGCAGTTTTTGCAGCTGCTGCTCTGAAGTGCGTAATAAATCTGGTAAGAGACAAGTGCTTTGGTGGTAACCGGGAGACTCAATATTTTTAAACCCTGATTTGTGTTTTTTTTATTCAAGGGGTGATTCCAGCATGCACAATGTCTGATTCACTGATGTTTCTTACCTGCATGTCAGAAATCAGTTTTCAACAGAGCTGGTTTCAAATTTTCACTTTTGCAAACCACACACATAGTGAAACCTCGGTTCACTGCCAAGACAATGCCAGGTTTTTTCAGGAACTATTGTTCTAAATAGGCGTATTGATTTCAGAGGTATTTAAGAGCCACAGAGCATTTATCCTTGATCAAACCAGTAGCTTAAATTTAATTACTGTCTTCCTGCTGGAAACGTGTAGCCTAAAAGTTAAATATCCAATCCTCGTCTTTTCTTTTTTTGTTAAATGTGCTCAATACTGTTGAACCCATCTTCTGCATGTTTGATCTATAAACAGATGAATATAAAATGGACTTAATAAATCACTAGTGACAGGTTCAGGAGAACCCTGCAGTTCTTATTAACTGAATGCTAAATGAATATGGTTAAACATATAAAAGGAATTTGTTAATGAGGTTGTATTATTGGTCTGAACTGCTTGTAACCTTTGCCATTCTTTTGTAAATTTTAATGAAAATCCAGTACTGACTGTGTCACATTAAAATCAAAACAATCAAATTGTAGTCAGTTTACCTTTATCTTGCTGGTGTTTACCTGTTTTGTATGTGCTTCATTTTTTCTTAACTCAAGTGAAGCCAAACTTCAAAACATATATGGTTCTTCTGAGACAGAGCAACTTCTGCTGCTGCAAACAGGCAGAATGGGATTCAGACCCAGTTTTAATTATGTAAAGTTGGCACACCCTACAGGATAAAATGCCCAAGTTCCCATTTCACTAAATGGAGATGTAGGCTCAACTCAGTCACACAGGTCCAGTCCCAATCTTTCCATAAAGGTGCAGGTCTTTTGTTGGTCGTGTCTTTTTTCCACCTGTCCTGTGCAAATATCTCAGATATCTGAGGGCATTTCACATACCTTTAGATGACAGCATTTAGGCAAACCTCTCAACCTAATGTAAAGAGAGCTTGAGCATTGAGCAAATGTGCAATCATCCTCACACAAACACCTCAATTTCATGTCACTCATATGAACTGATTCTCCCTTCTTGAGGTCAAAGCTATTTTGCCTTGGATTTCAGTTCTAAAAGTCCAGGATGTGTTTTATCATCAGGTCTATCAACCTGATGTTATAAAGTTATAAAAAAATTACATAAAATATTCTTGGGCCAAAATTGCTGTTCAAAGAAATAAACAGTGGCAGATAAAGATCATCCTGCCCAAAGGTCAATTCCTTTTCAAGATTTGTAGGTTTTTTCATATTTCAAATTCTGGAAAAAAGAATCTGAATTTTTTTCAGACATCATTTAAATCCTTATTGATCCTATTGCTCTTCTGCTTTTTCGAATATTGGCAAGTAGGATAGGAGAGAGTAAGTAATCTCTTGATTAGAAAAATGACTCTACAAACAACACATTCATCAAACAGGGACCTGCACTTCCACCTCTACAGAGTGTTCTAATGATAGGACACCAAGTGGGAAAGTAAAATTTATTGTGATTAATCTACGTGAAATCTTCTCAAAGGCAGAGCTATTCTCACTGAACTTTCTTATCAATGCATTAACTTTCTTCTCAAACGTCATTCCTTCTTGTTATTAACTCACCGTGCTCCTTGGTAGTTCCAACAAGGGTGCTTTGGCTAATGTTGAAAAGTGTTTCGGCATTGGACAGAATCTCTGCAAGTTGCATTCACATTATTCTGTGTTATCTGCCTCATATTTCCCTCTTTTTCTGACTAAAACTCCACTTCAAACAAGTCTCATACAAACATTTCTTTACTAATATTAAGTCACAACCAACTGTTAAAGAAGTTATTGCAGCTTTAGGATTAAACCATGTTTCACGTATCCAGAAAGATGCCTCTTTTTCTAAACACTGAAAGTTGACATAAAATCTTCTGATATGTAACCTCCCTGAATTACAGGGGGAAAATAGGCTTTGAAAACTGAACAAGAAATTTTTCAATAGAGGCAGTAATGAAGCATGTCTTTCTCTGACTGTCCATTTCATATCTGAACTGTGACGTTACATTTTCCTGTGTCAAGTTTCTTATATTCTTCCATTACAGCATTTTAAGCTATCTTCTGCATTCCTTTCTGGGATTCTGCCAGTTTTGTACACAGTAATTTGGCCAGTTAATAAGAAGTGCTGATTGCCTGTCTGTCCTCTGCTCTTGGCCTCTGTGTAAACTCTGCAAAACACTTCACCTCACAGCAGCTGATATGTCAAACCAATGACTGTGACCCTGTACAGGCTCTGTGGAAATTCAATATTTTACAGACGTGCTCCTCTGACCAATCTTGTAAATGTTCAGTAGCTTTCCAAATTTTGAGGGGGAGAAAAGGAATGGAGCAAATGGATAAGAATGTATCTTTGTATTCTGATACATAATAATTATGGGTGCCTACATTTTATTTTCTTTGGATTGAAGACTTAATCTTACAAAGTCAAATTAAAAAAAAAAAAGTGTAGTAAAACATTTTAAAATCTTATTCTATATTGGAACAGCTCATACCTCTAAGGAAATTTATTTTCCTTCCTTCACTTTTCTAGAGGCTCCATTTAGCTGCTCAGCATTCAGTTTTAGTTATGAATACACTTAACTCTTACACATTACATAAAAAAGTGTAAGCAGCCTAACTAAATATGCATTGAGTCCAATATCCTTTGACTATGACTCATTTTTTTTGACCTATATAGAACTGATGTAAAATGCTAGCAAATCAGAACCTTAATACTGTAGACTAAATTTGCTCTTATTTTTACTCAGTTAGATAGATGTATTTTTTCCTTGACTCATCTTTGTGGAAGAAGGTATCCACATGTGTATATATTTGTCTTGCAACAATAGTTTGCATCAACCTGTTGATTATTTGAGAGCAGCAGTAGAACACATTAATATAGACCGAAACATCTTAGCTTTGCATTTATTTTTGAAAGGCTTGGTGGTCTACTGGGTCAATTTCAATCCCAAGGATATGTTTCAAGGTGCACTGGAGTAAAATGAATATTTTTAAGGGGAAAATGCATATATTTCATAAGCCACTGTTATCATTTCTGGCATACAAATCAAGATTTTAAAAATCCCCATGATACTAAATGTATATTCTTTCTCACTCCTTTTAGTATGCTTGGCCTTGAATTTTCAGGAAAAATGCTCTTTGTCTTTACTGTCTCCAAGCTCTTTTAAAATGTTTC
>QWTY01032180.1:264-10497 GCA_008033365.1 Pseudorectes ferrugineus | reverse complement strand
GTTGTAGCTCTTCCCATGCGTAATTACTGCCACTGCCAATCCATGTATTATACTACAAATTATGTTGGCCCAGTGTACGCCAATATCTGGAACTATGTTGCCCTTGTGTACGGCGACAAATAGGAACTTAGATACATACTTTGTATAAGGGTCCCTATGCTGTAGATGCCTGCATTTGTGAACCTGAATCAGTCTCCCTATCTGGTTGGAAATTGTTGGATTTTATATAGACATGTATATACATATACATACAATTTATTTAAGCATTTTACCTCCTTTCAGTCTTACTGCCTAGTTCACAACAAAAGTTTTTTTGTGGGCCACACTCTGCCCAGAAATCCAACCACTTTCTTCTTAGAGAGAATACCTAAATATCAGGTAGGCACTCTCTTACACCCCTATAATGGCATTCTCTCTGTTCTCCACTATGGGAGATAGACTGGTACCAACTGTACCTTCTGGTTTGCCTTTATGTAGTTTCAATTTTTGAAAAAAGGTCAGAGAAAGGTCTGGAAAAAATAGCTGTCCCTGGAAAAATACAGTATAATTTGTATTCAGTCTAACACAGTGTTAATATAGACCAAAGCCAGTTCTTTCAAATATCACCAAAAAAAAGAAAAAATGTAGGTAGAAAGAGCAGTTGACGTGACAAATGTCAAAACCATGAGACGGGAGAAATAAGGATCAATACTGAGGCGGGCATGACAAGACCCCTGACTGGACAAAAGAAATTGGTCTTACCTGATAAGTAGTGGATTGAAGACAGAAAAATTGAGAAGAAAGAAGGTCTTGACCTAAGAACAGATAGAAACAAGGCAATCAAAAATAAGCTTTGTTTATTTGCAATATATGGTAAGTACAGTTATTGTGGACCCATATTAGTTCACTGGGGCTATGGTGTGTTGTTCTGCATCTGCTTGAGACTGTTACAATAAACTACAGAGGCTTTTCACCCTCCACGTGAGGGCAGCCTTTCACAGTTCCTTATAAACACTGACTGGTGATCTCACTGTGTGTTCCTTGGTCAGCTAATCCCTGTAACAGGTGCTGAGTGTCCCCTCAATCCACAGATGTTGAGTTGAGGGAACCTGGAACTAGTGTGTAGCACGTCTAACATCAAAAACAAGATTGCTTTTGGTGGAAATGAAGGCAAGGTGAACAGTGGTTCACTACAGTGTTTTTCTGGATATACATGGGTAATTTTAAGCCTGCTAGGCCTCTTGTTTGGGGTGTTCTTTTACTTCTCATAAAGTATTTTAAATGTGGTTTGCAAAAATCATGAAAGTGCATTGTAATCTGAAAATTGGTGTCAGATGCAGATATGCCATTTATGGTGCTTAGCATATGACAGGCAGACCTAGAGATTAGGATGGTCTTTGAAAATCTTAAATTAAATTTATTTTAAAGAAGATCATTATCCCTCAGAGATGTTATCTTGAGCATTTTAAAGATCTGGAATGAGTCACATAGTGTTTTTTAACTCTACTAAATTACATAAAAATTGTCCAGATGAGTACAGTCAAGCTAATACTTGCAAATTTAACTCTTATCTCTGTTTACAGCTTGTTCATCAAGGGTTCGTAATTTTACTAGCTTATTTGTCTAGTGCCTTTGTGCATATAGAAAGTGCCTAATTTCTATGAATGTCTCTGTGTGAGAGAAATTTTAGTATTAAATTCACAGCAAACATAAAAAGAAATTCTGAATAGCTTTTAAAAACTAAATCCATTCAATAATTATTTGTTCTGTATGATGACCCATGGCAAACTCTGGTAATTCTGCAAGGTCTGAAAAGGTCTGTTTCTAGACCTCATTCAGATCTTGTGTCCTTTGGGACTTCCTTTTAAAACTTTTTTGCAATAGCAGTATAAAAGGCCTATTAATTGTTTAGCCAGAGCAGTATGGGTGCAATATCACACCCTTGACAAAAATAAAAAGATACATAGGTCAAAACCAGCATTACAAAGTTGGCAAGGCTGAGAAATGCCTGTAATTTAAACAAGTAGAGAATAAGCATAAATACACATTTCATCCACTCTCAGATAAAAGATATTTTTCAGCTCACAATTATTAGAAATAAAATGCTTTTGCTACTGTGTCACTGTAGTGTCTGGGCAGTGGTGTTCTTTATCATGCCACTATTCTAAAGGAGCCTTGTTTTGGGAGTCTTAAATTTTCTACACTTACTAAAGATTCATCCTTAAAATGGAACCAGATTAGTTAAATTGTTCCTCACTGACTCTTAACATAGTCTGAATAACACCATTCCTAATCAGGGGGAACTGTCAGAGATCCTTTTCATATTTTAGTACCTCAAGACAGAGAAACTGCATAGGACACACATAGGTGTTTCTTTCATGCTGGCAGTGATCCAGCAATATGTGTCTGATGCCATTTCCAGTGTCATAGGTCTGGTCCTCAGCTGCTCATCCAGAATGATTTAAGTTTTTCATAGGCTCAATTTCCAATTTGGTGTTCAGATTTTAGGTAACTTAAAGCATTTAAACTGGCACCTGAATAACTGCTTTTGCACCAAAAGGGTTATGAAGTTACAATTTTCATTTTTTTCTGTGTTATTCAGCACTGATACAAATAACAAACATTACAAGGAGATTAGGAAGAAAAGAGAATATATTGGTATAAGCAGTATGATTTGTCTGCTTACATATGAGAAACAAGATAACACTATAGTCAAAGTACAATACATGTGATAGCAATAGCTCATACAATATATGTAAAAAAGAAATTGCTCTAAAGTTTTGTTGGATCTGAATCAAACCAGTTGCTATTGATCTATCATCTAAATCAAACTCACTACATTAAACAGACACAATTCCCATGACTTCAGCCCATTCTGAGTGAAGGCAGCACTGCAGGATAGAACCTAGTATTCCAGTTAGGTTAGCCTTCATTGTCACCTGCTGTCTTTGTTACACATTGAAAAAGCGTTGGGAAAAAAGGAAAAATTTAAGAAGAATGTAAATATAGGATAATCCTCTTTTAATTCAGTAATCTTTAGTTGAAGAGATCAACACAGTAAAGTTGAAGTCTACACTAAGAATTCACAGTAGTTTAAAGTTCAGCCCTCAGGGAAGGTTTTGACAGAAATCTTACTCACCTGGGGCATAGCAGGTGCCTGTGAAGTCTAGGTAGGTAGCATTTATAGATTGCAGTCCTGAATTTAGGCTTAGAAATAATATTTCAGGTTGTGTAAATCATCTGCTATTAGAATTAAAATGACATTCTAGTGTTATGAGTTCATCTAAGTTCTAGCAAGTACAAATTCAAGCACATTAAAACTCCTGCTTCAGAAACTTTGTTTCTGGAGCACAAAGTTTTTAATGATTATCCAGAGGCATGTGCTCCAAACTGTAGTTAATTTGGAATTAAAAAACCTCATCCTGTAATTATGTTATCACGCGTCCAGAATGGGGAGCCAGAAGTACAGGTCTCAGAATCTGTTCCTTTCAAAAATCCTGCCAAGATAAGAAGTGGTAGTGTCCAGATTTTCCAAAAACCTTTCCAACTTGTTGTGTTTAACTTGTGCAATACTTGTGTCAAGTCTTTGTTCCAACCTTGTTTCCAAATACTTCTAAAGCCTGGGGCATTTGTTTAGCTGGAGTGTGTTGGGACCCAGAGCCAAACTGAAATAAACACAAAAATATATAATGATAAGAGGAAAAAAAAGGTCTTCAAAGGGAATTTCAAGAAAATTTAATTGCCAACTTGTTATTCAGTATGTCACATGGAAAAGCTACTTTGGTGCTACTTTCCAGTGCTTAACATATGCAACAATTTTTTCTTGAGTTGATGACTTTTATTTCTTCCTCTTTTGTCTTCCCTCAAGGCATTTGTTTATTGTGAATAAACAATGTGTTGCCAAGAATTACATGAGTGCCTGAGGGGATCTCAAGTGTCAGTTTGAATGGATTAAAAAAAAGTGAAGCAAGACCATCCCGTAAAATTCACAGAAACAAAAGGTTGTCTTGGAGTTAAACTAAAAAAAAAAAAAAAAAAAAAAAAAAATATTAAAGTGCTGTTGACACTGTTTCGCTGCTAAATCAATCTCTGTCTAACAAAAAAGGCCAGCATTTAATCATGTGACTTGGAGCACTGACCAGAAATGCTTTGACAATGGTTGTCTAGGGCTGTCAATATCTTATCTATGTAGTATTGTTATCACAGTCGCTGTCTTTCCTGAGCGTTACTTAACTCAAGGTCATAAGAACCTAGATCTATTTTCTATTAGATTAATAAAATGAAAAAAAATAAAATATACACCCTTGTAGAAAATTATCTAGCAAATGAGTTCCTTCAAACTCTAGTCTCAAGAGAAATATTTCACTCCAAGGCAAAACTAAATAAACACCTGTTAACAGACTGCAGCTAATGTTAATACTTTAACATTCACTGATAGCAGCCCTAAACAGCGCTCAGAGAATTGAGATGAAACAGATTTTTAAAAAAGGAATAAAAAGGAAAAAAAAGGAAAGGAATGGACTGGAACACTCACAGAACAACTGAATTGATTAATTGCAGCTTTAGAGTTCTGTAATAAGTATATCTGAAAGTTGTGACTAAATATGCCACCATATAAGGTTACTAAATCTGAGTAGGTTTCTCATCATATCAGACCTTGATACAGAATTTAGAATGAAATAAGCTTCACTGCATTAGCAGCTCTTACACCATTACCATCTGCCTACACAATACAAGATTAACTAGCACTCCTTTTCTTGTTTTAAACGGGAATTTTTGCTTTGCACCTTGATTAGGCTGTTTCATATTTTTTTGCATTGCAAAACATTTTTATTATTTTCATTATTTTTCTTCATCTTCGCCCCAGGAAATTTTTCATTGTTAATTACTCAGAGATATGTTTTTTTCCCAAAGGACATTCATTACTATTTGTAATTCTTATTGTGATGGCCTGTTAATAAATGGTCTATTTTTCTACACCAAACTAGGGAATCTAATTATCCAACTAATTGAAACCTCTGTTCACTATTTTTGTTTTATGATGATAAGTAAGCTAAGGAAAAGTGAGAGTTTCCATTTCTGGGTCTTTTTCCTCTTATTTTCTTTTCTATATGTTATCCTCTTTTTTTCCTGATTTATGAACTTATATAACATATCATTTCCATATTTCATCATTAACTGTAACTACACCCATAATATTGAATATAACCTTTAATATTACATAATTTTATCCCTATAAGTGGATTTAAAATGTAATGCAATTTAATTTCAGCTAAACTGGTTTCCTGAAAGATAATACAGAGATTATTACTATTTGTACAAATGTATACAACACATTGGGGGAATACAATAGAGGTGAAAGATGAAACACTTATAGAATATTTTTTTTAAAAGTAAACCTAATTAAATAAAATAATGTCATAATAATGTACACACTCCTCAGAGGAAATCTATCTAATAAGTATAGTTTATATATGACCCTAACACATTAAAAATGTTCATATTTTTATTTAAAATACAAATGGGTATGGAAGTCTATGTATTAATATACTATAAAAGTACTTCAAAAATACATTTCTACATGGTGTATAAGGTAAAAATTATATACACTGTTATTGTTTAATGCTGATAGGAATGTGAATATGTGTTAGTGTGTGGGCAGCAATTTTTAAAAAAATCTATTCAGCATTGTCCAGCCTACTGTGCTTAATTTCAAAATCTGACATTTTCATAATGTAAATTGTGGTTCATTTCTGTTTTATACTGTATGAATTCATATCCAACATAGAAACTAATTCAGATGGAATCATACTCGCAGGATGGTGGTAATTCAGAGCATTGTTCTTAGTTGTAATTTCATCCTTTTATTTACTTTTCCATCATTAAAAGGGACCCTTTCAGAGCCTTCCAGAGGTTATGAGAAGAAAGGACAACACTTAATGATACCCATTAATCCCAGCTTGTGAAGGAAAATGAAAAATTCAATACCCATAACAAGAATTTAAGAAATTCTGAACATAGAATGAGAATCAGATTACTAAAAATTTACTATATTGCATATATTACATGAAGTTACATAAGGAGGCACATATTTTATATAGACCTGGTAATTGGAATGACAAAAATAAAGCTTTTTTTACACTATGATTCAGTATTTGAAATGTCATTTAATCAAGACTAGTCCATGAATGATGGAAATCTGTGTGAAACCCAGCTCAGACCAAACTTACATTATACCAATGAGTTCACTAAAACACCTGGAAATGATTGCAGAAATTATCAGTGTCTAAATAAGTGAATATACCCATTCTCACCACTTGTGCTCTCATTTTAAGGCTTACTGCAGATCCCATCTGCTTGTGGATGGCCACACTAATAAAAGTCAGCTTTTTTTGGCCTCATGTCTGAGAGGCTGTATTTTCTTCAATTAAAGTATCATTATGTCTGACAGAAGGGCCATACCTGACGACAATTAGGAAAGGGAAACAAGCAACATACAACAGCTTGCTTGTTGTATGGAACCTCTGCTTTAGGGCACATCAAAGCAGTGCTCTGGGAAGCGTAGCAGAAGCTAGATTCATTCATCTATGTAAGCACTGAACTAAGAATTGTTCTTACTGAAGGCTCCTTTTAATGTAAGTGAAGACCGATTTCCTTTCAAGAGGTAAGGAAGATCCTAGGTAGTCATTTTTACTCTTTGGACATTTTTAGCTGGATATCCTTGGGCTGAGAGCTGCCTTGTGCTACACTGACTTCTATGTCACATGAGACGCTGGAGAGTCCAAAAATAAATTAGAGCTAGACTCAAAACTGTGGATCAGTTAACCTCTGAAGTTAAGGCACTAAGTGAATGTCAATAGGTGGGGTGAGCCTGGGACTTGACTAATTTAAGTCTGACCATTCTCTTTAGCATCCGTCTTACCTTTTCTGAGGAGCAGTTTTTTATCTAAGTAGTGATTTTTCAATACATAGAGTACCTGATTAGAAACTCTTCATTAAAAAGAAGAAACTAGGAGAACTGAAGAAGAAAACCTCTCAATGCAATTGTGAAAACTGATCCCATATTTGATTTGAAGCAGAACACTAGGGAATTAAGTTTTTTCTCACCAAAAAAAAAAAAAAAAAAGAAAAATCCCAAGCAAGCAGAAAATCGAGCATCTTAAACTTAACAAGTTTAGAGTCATTTGAGATACTGCAGAGTATTCCCTTTGGCATCCAGTCACTGCTCTAGAAGCCTTTGTGCATCCCACAATGACCTGTGCTGTGTATTTCAAATCCCATGCAGATGTCCCAGACATTTTCAGTTGTATAAAATGATTCTAGATGAGTAAGGTTAGATTATTACATGTACCCTCTAGTGTTGATTCTAGCATAAACATCCAGACACCTTTTATTGTCATGGATTTTTACTTTTATTAAAAATTTCTAAACCAACATGGAAAGTTGATACATTTTGACTCTGTTTTCTTTAAAATTGAGTTTAAAGATTATGAGCTAGTGGTGCCAAATTCAGTGAACTACAGATTCAGCCAAAAGCATTAGGTCTTTAATGACTGAGGTTTTGCCAAGAGCAGATTACTTCTTTCTTGTTTCTGCAATGCATAAGAAAGTGCACAAATCTAAAAGAACATATCAGACAGTTCCTGAAGGTTGTATCATCATATCAACACATTTCTTCATTCTTGTATCTGCTTCTTCAGAAAATTTTCATTACCAAAGTAATGCAAAACTGATATTTAAAAAAAAAAAATACTCACTTGGCTCAGGATTTTATTGAAAACCTAATTTTTCTTAAAAATGTATGCAATAGTTAAATAAAGGAAACGCTGGAGAAAATGGCTCTTTGCTTCTCTGATGCTAGAGAAAAGACATTTGTAAGGTCAGTGCAAGCTAGTTCATCTAATTCCATGATTGATGCATGACTGTCCTGTAATGGTTTTGCTGTTTTCAGAACAGCTCATCTTGTGAAAGATGACACACAGCCTCCCTTATTAGGAGTCTTCAGAGTCAGTTTAATGAAGGTGAAAGTATGTGTGTTGCAGTTGGGCAAGCTTTTTTATATTGCTGCCAAGAAGACAGAAAAACCCGAAAATTCTGTGTCAGTCTTTCAAAACAATAGTCACAGCTACAAGAAAATCAACATCTGTTGTGTGTTTTTTCTTTGTTTCTTCTAATCGATCCAGCAAATCTTTGCCAAACATTTGCACAGTGTGCCATAGAAATGTCACTTGAGGGTGAAAAAGACTGTCACTTTATAAGTAAATGTCATTTTGCAAGTAAATATCATTGAGTAGGGAAAGAAAAATGACACTAAGAAAAGAAGCTCAATGGCTAAATGGCTGATGATACAAACAAGAAGCAGAGCATGTAATGAAGATTCCAGTTAATTTGTACCCCATCTGTCTGATGTCTTGATAATAGTAGATGGTAAAGGAAGTGATAGTCCTGGGTTTCCAAATAATCTCAAGACTGGAGTTCTATCATTCAAGAAACATCTGTAGCAAGCAACAATGTTTCCACCTTAGCCAACCATGGCAATTGAAATGATTATCCTTTTCAATTCCTTCTTTTCTTATCAAGTCTCAGTTGTCAAGTAATCTTTGCCTCTGTTAGAATCATATAATCATAGAATGGTTTGGGTTGTTATAGAATGGTTTGGGTTGGACGGGACCTTCAAGAATATCTTGTTCCAACCCCCCTGCCACGGGCAGAGACACCTCCCACTAGACCAAATTGCTCAATACCCCTTCCAACCTGGCCTTGAACACTTTCAGGGACGGGGCATCCACAACTTGTCTGTTCCAGTGCCTCACCACACTCACAGTAACAAATTTCTTCCTAATATCTACCATAAATTTCACAGAATCACAGAATATGCAGAGTATGCTGAGCTGGAAGGGACCCACAAGGCTCATCGAGTCCAACTCCTGACCCTGCACAGGACCATCCCCTACAGTGGCAAGCAGAACCTCTGTATTCTTTCCATGTCATCTGACCTTGCTCCCGCTGGACACACACCTTTCTTTTTTGCCTTATTTCCAAGAGAACATTCCTGTTCAGCTAAACTGGCCTTCGGCACACCTGCTTGTCTTCCAACATTTAGGGATTGCCTGCTCCTGTGCCTTTGGGAGGTCTGTTAGCAGGTAGGATTAAACCTGAACAAATATCAGGGAAATAGAATGGATCTTTAGAAAAGGAGAAGTTATCACATATACTGGGCATGCACAGGTGAGAAATGGGAGTGGATCAGCAGAGCCTGAGGAGAAAACTTGACCCTAACTCTTTTATGTTATAGTTCAGGTCATCAAAGCATACACACAAAAAAATAATTTTTACTACTACACTGTGTAACCTTTGTTTACTGCCAAATTGAGAACATCACCTGACAACAATTCAAATCGATTCAAATGCAGTGTACGTGCATGGAACACAGAAAATTATTCTTGTCTACAATTTCAGCCCTAAGCTCACACAGCACTTGAAGTATGCCACTATGCCAGTTTAAGATTGAGATCTACCCATATGGCTTCATCTATCTGCACAAGATAAAATATTTATTGAAGAATAGTAACATATAAAATGAAAGGGAAGGAAAAGCCCATACAATTGTCTTCTTCTGATAGCAAGGTAATGGTAAATTAACACTGTCAGAAAACAAATTTAATATCACAATTTATGATAAGAAAATTCTTAAGACAATCAGAAAACCAGAATTTATTATGGAAAATTTACTTGAACTACTGTTGTAATTTTTAACAGAATTTAAAAAGCTGGAAATTTGGCTTCAATCTACAAAATTAATATTATCAAAGAGTTTTCATAGAGGTTTTGAGTTTCTATTCAAGCCAGGAATGCACTTCTAAAAAAATATTAATATTGTTTCTTAATTTTCTATGTTTTTATAGCTTTAAAGGGACTGGCAGGCACTTCTTTTTTTTTGTGGATTACTTTTGATACCATGTATACGTGGAGAAGTTGTCAATAAATGGTATCTGTCATCCAAGTTTTTCCTCTGTCTTTTAGTGTAAAATCTGTATTTAGTAAATAGTGCTACCATACTGCATTAAACACTTTAACTCTTATTCAGATTTTGTCTTTCTGACACACAACACAAATCTTATTTGACACACTATCTTCATAGAGAAAGCTCATATAATTCATAGAGTTATCTTATTAGTTAATGTGTTGAGTACCTGAGACTCTGTGGAAAAAACAAAAAACAAACAAAACAAAAACCAAAACAAAAATAAAAAA
>QWTY01032174.1:0-12218 GCA_008033365.1 Pseudorectes ferrugineus | reverse complement strand
TACCTCTAGTGAGGGAGACTCCACGCCCTCGCTGGGCAGCCTGTTCAGTGCTTGGTCACCGCACAGGGAAGAAGTTCTTCCTCGTGGCCAGGTGGAACTTTCTGGGCATCAGTTCCTGCCCGTTCCTTTTGTCCCATTGCTGGTCCCCACGGAGCAGAGCCTGGTTCATGCTCTGACCCCTCCCTGCAGACACTGACAGACAGAGATGAGGTCTCCTCTCGAGACTGAACAGCCTCAGCTCCCTCAGCTTTTCATCATAAGAGAAGTGCTCCTTTATGAACTTTGTCACCCTCTGCTGAAACTGCTCCAGGAGCTCCATGTGTCTCCTGTCCTGTCCAGAACTGGACAGGCTTGGGGGAGCTTCCTGACACCCCCTTCTCTGCACCTCACTGTGGGGTTCCTTGTTTCAGGGTGAGCTGCTGTGCCCAAGCCCTTCCAAGTGGCCATTGGTGATGCTGCTGGCTGCCACATGCCTGAGCAGTGTTGGAGCTGCTCTGGAGCTTGGGTTATTTGCTGGGATTCCCAAAGGGTCTTGTATCTGGGGTGGCTTTGGAAAAAAGCTGAAAAATGTTTGTGGCTTTGCCAAAGCTGGTGTGTGCTTTACCTGTGGTGCTGTCAGTTTGAGGTGGATCTGTACCTGAATGAGTCAGCCTGCCAGACTCCCCTGGACTGGCAGTACCATGAGGAGATCCAGAAACTGGAGAAGGCTGGAGGTCGGAAGAACTGTCGCATCTTCACCTACACTGACCACGACCGATTCACCAACCTAGAGGAGGTACCAGCTCTTAGTTACTCAGCCAGCACCTGTCAAAACTTCCAGGTTTACTGCAGAGGGAACATTTCCTAGTTCTCAGCCAGGCAGATACCCTGAGTGCCCGAGAACACACTGCTGCAAAGCAGCTTCCCCTGGTGCCCCAGATGTGGGATGGGATGTCCCTGGTTCAGAGCAATGGTTGGGACAGCCAGAGGGACTGGCTCTCTAGGAGCACTGCTCTGTAGGAAGCTTGCTGGGTGGAGTGAGTTGTATTTTGCCACCAGAACAGTGAAGGAATTCTGCAGTCATTTAGCAATTTGTCCTTGCATGTGGTTGTGTGCATACCTGTTCCCTCCTCCAAGAAGAGAGGTGTGTTTGGGAAAGATGTCCAGTTAAGCTAATTCCTGTCCGTTCTTCAGCTCTGCCAGAAGGTAACTGACTTGGATCATGAAGTGCCATCGTATCTGGTTGAGAGGATGGCCAATGTGAGGAGGAGAAGACAGGACCGCAGGCCTGTGTGAGTTCAAACTGGAGCTTGGAGCTTGTTCATGCAGGTTTCGTGGTGCTGGTGCCCCAGCTGTGGATCAGCCTGGTCCGTGGGAGCTGGTGGCTTGAGCTGTCTCACATATGGAATCCGGCACTGTGACTCCTCATCATGGTGGATTTGGTGCTGCTGAGGGGAGCTGTGACTGGTGCTGTTCTGTTGTTGGCAGAGAAGCAAGTTCTCTGAAGACGAAAATCATCACCTGGGAACCTTCGGAAGAATTTATAAAGAACAATCATGTAATTAACACACCTGTCCAGACCATGTACATCATGGGGGACTTGGGACCTTATGGGAAGTAAGTAAAATCCTGAAGTGATCATAATTTCCCAAAAGAAAATCCATCTTCCCTCCTTACTCAAAACTCCTGTTTCTTTCATTAGTTAAGGGGAGAGAATTCCAAGAGCTCAGTAACATGCACTGCAATTTCTTTCTACTTCTTTCTGCAGTTGGGAGGTAGCTGAGTGTATACCTCCAAAAAACTTCTAAACCAATGTAGGAAAGTTTGTATGTGTTCCCTTCTGTACCCCCAAGTTCCTTTACCAGCTCTGCTGTTCCAGAACACAAGAGTGTCCATGTTCTCTGTTTGGACTGTGTTTTCCTGGTGTCCTCCTTCAGGCTTGGTCACAAGGAGTATGAAAATGTGCTTTGCACAATCAAGGTGGATGGCAACGGGGTGATCACAGTGAAGCCTGACTTCACTGGCACCAAAGGAGCCTACCGGTGAGTGGGACAGGGCTGGGACCTCTTGTGGGACTGGGGGCTGAAATGGCTGTTTCCTGGTCACCCTTCGGGCAGGGGATCAGCCCTTAAATTGAGAAATATTTCATTTATTTCAGAGATTTCTAAGAAAATATTATTATGTGCTTATGCTCTCACTGTATGTGTGCTGTGTGGGGCTTTGGTGCAAGTCTCTAGGGATGCAGGTTATCATGGACTCATGGAATGGTTTGGGTTGGAAGGGACCTTAAAGCCCATCTTGTTCCACCCCCTGCCATGGGCAGTGACAAATTCTACTAGACCAGGTTGCTCCAAGCCCCGTCCAACCTGGCCTTGGACACTTGGCAGGGATGGAGCAGCCACAGCTGCTCTGGGCAGCCTATGCCAGGGCCTCACCACCCTCACAGGGAAGAGTTTCCTCCCAGTATTCCATCTAACCCTGCCCTCTGTCAGTTTGAAGCCATTCCCCCTTGTTCTATCACTACATCCCTTGTAAAATTATGTTATGTGTATGGCAGATGCAAGCAAGTCTTCCATTTTGAGGGAATGATGCTGGCAGGCACTTGGGAATGAGGAGAGGGTTGTGAGTGCCCTTGTCTCACTGCACAGGCTGGGTGGAGGGGACACTGCTGGGTCAGGAGGGCCCCATCGATGCCTGTGCCTATTCTCTGCATAATGGGGGAGTTTTCCCCATGTGTTTCGGGGCTCTGCAGGATCGAGCTGGATGGAGAGAAGCGAGAGGTGTGGGAATACACCATTGAGAATGCATCTGCCCAGGTGCAGCCAGAGGAGGAGGAGCGTGAGCAGCGTGTGTTCAGAGACGTAAGTACTGGCCGTGGAGCATATTCACTAGTTCTGAGTAACAGAGGCAGCTCAGACCCTCATGGAGATTTAACTGCTGGTGCTCTGCACACCTGAAGTGACAAAATGTCACTGCCCTGAGCCTCATCATGCTCAGGGATCTGAGAACTACAGAAATACTCCCTGCTTCATCCCTTATTCCTTATAGAGACCTTGTCTCTAGTTGTCCTGCCTCTGGCTGCAGTGCTTTAGGGAGTGAGAACTGATGCAAGAAACCACCCAACTCCATGCCTTCCTAGTATCACCTGCTAGTGTTTTTCCTTCCCTTCTGAGCAGTGGGCAAACCCTTTCCTTTATCTTCCTCTTGCTAAATATTAAATGATGTCTTGTTACCTGTAATGTCCCAGGATATTGGGATCCCGTTTCATGTCTTGATCTTTCTGAATTGCCTTTTTGGCTCTGACAGTTTATAAAAGTACTTTTTGGTTTAGCTTTTTATTTGTGCGTTTCCTTATTGGTTTTGTGGTCACCAAGGAAATCATGATTTCACTAGACTGATCTCTACCTGGCCATTTCCTTGGAATAGTTTGTGCCTGTGTTTTTAACATGTCATTTAAGATCTGATTCTTCAGAGCTTCTTTTCCTTTAAAACTGGCCTTGGAGAACTAAAGCTGAAGTTCTGTGCAGTGTTAACAGTATGCATCTTTGTTCCATTAGATACTTATATTCTCCATATTTGCTGTAACAACCCAATGTGTGCTAAGCCTGGTAGCAATTTGAGTTTAAATTATATACACTTTAATTTTTGCAGTACATAACAACAGATATAATCAAAATGCAACTTTTTTTGTTGTTGTTTTGTGTGTGTTCCCAGCTGTACGGACGGCACAGGGATTACCTCAGCGGGCTCGTGGGCTCAGACTTTGAAATGGTGAGTTCCAGAGGCACTGGCAGGGACTGGAGCTCTGTTGTCTCTGGGGCCTGGTGACCTGGCTCACACATCTGCCACTTGCAGCACAGTCTCCAAAGACTGTTTCATTCTGGAGGGGTGTTGGCAGCTTTTACCTTGTGGCTTTGACCAGAAAATTGGGTCAAAAGGGACAAGTTGCAGTGGATTTGGGGTCTGCAGAGATCCATCCTGCCCATTCAGGGCATGCTGAACACTACAGTGTCTGTGAGGCTGTGTGCAGCGCCTCACGGCCTGTGATTGTAGTTCTTTGAGAAGGAAGGAGGGTTTATGTCTTCTGGGACAGTGATTGCTGTTAACTTCTTCAGTGTCAAACAGCTCTATGTGACACTTTGTGCAAGTAAACAGCCCCTCTCACACTCAGACTCATGCAGGTTCCCTTCTCACTGAATTACCCGAACTGCAATCTTTTTTTGCTCAAACAAAACACTATTTGCCAAACAGTGAAAGTTGTGCTTTCCAGTACTTTGATAGAGAGCCTCAGTGCTTCCCCGTGGTCCCTCATCTTGGGCAAATGCAGGAACATGACAGAAGCAGGACTATGATTTCTGCAAGTGACTTCTCCCTATGTGTTATATCGATCTTGACATCTGTAGGAGACCTATTTACAGAACAGTAAATTCCTGCAGGCTGGGCTTTGGGGGATTTGGTCTATTTATAGACTCTTTTCAGAGGGACTGTTCACTTCTGAAAGTGATAGGAGAAATCATGCCTCCTCCCTGGCCAGAACAGTAAATCATTCATGTCCAAACACCCATGAAATACCTGTGTGAGATGCTGTTGGGAAGGAATTGTTGAGGTTGCACCAGTGGTTGTTGAGCTTCTTACCTTGTTTATCTGCTAATTTTTCCAGCCTCTTCCTGGTACTCTGAGACTTTTCGTGAATGGAGAAATAGGTGAGTCCGTATTCTAAACAGTAATAGGGGCTAATGTGGGTGTGCTGGGATGGCTGAGGGTATGATCCAAGGATTCTTGAATCCCTAGATTCAAGAGGCCCTAGAATCCTTTACTTCCTCCTTCTCCTCCCTGTTTCCTGCAGACTAATCCCTTGAGAGGCATTTACAAGTTGGAGGTTACAAATGCTGCAGCAGATTGCTATAATCTGTGTTAATTTCCCAAAGAAACCAACTAAATGTGTGACCTCCCTCATCTGGTTAGTGATACAGGGACAGGGCTAGTCTAGAGAGGGAATCTTCTCTATGGGTCATCTCCTGTTACTTTGAAGACTGTGGCTTTTCCCAGCTTCCAGCAGTAACTGATTTTCCTTGAGGTTATTGGTGGTGGCTCTCCCAAAAATCTGCAATGAACACTGGAAGAATTTGTGTGGAAGCAAACAGCTGAAGTTCATTCTCTCTTCTCAGTTTCAGCTCAAGGCTATGAGTATGACAACCTTTATGTGCATTTTTTCCTGGAGCTGCCTAACCGTGAGTATTCACATTCCCAGCCACATCAGAGCAGTTTAAGGGATGAAACAAGCTTTGGCTGGTCCGTCAGACCAGCTCTGCTGGGAGTCAGCAAAAATTAATATTGGGGCTGGGATCTAGTCAGAGGCCTTCAGAGCTAAAATGGCAGAACTCAGCTCAGGCTGGGATGTAGAGGTGGTGGTGACCAGTCTATCCAAACTTCATTCCTTACCTTGCAGAGGACAGCCTTCCTGTGCTCCCCTGACCAGTCTATCCAAACTTCATTCCTTACCCTGCAGAGGACAGCCTTCCTGTGCTCCCCACTACAGTGACCTTGTCTGATTTCAGTGCTTGTCATCATGTTTTGTGCTGACATTAACATACTAAATTTTGATGGATAAATATGGCTCCCAGCACTGACATGCATATCCTGCTGCATGTTTAGTTCTCCTAAAGCTATGGCTTTGGCTCCCCTCTCTGGATATATCTGTCAAGATACCACTTCTGCTACTCAGTACATTTAGATATGGCTCTACTTTTCTCTTGAGATGAGCTGATGCTTTTCATGGACAGTTCAGGGTGTTCTGAAGAGCAGTGCCTGGAACAGGACAGGGAAAAGTCATATGAGGAACAGGTGAGGGAGCTGGGGGGGCTCTGCCTGAAGAAGAGGAGGCTCGGGGGGGACCTTCTCACTCTCTACAGCTCCCTGACAGGAACGGGCAGCCAGGTGGGGGTCAGGCTCTGCTCCCAGACAAGTAACAGGACAAGAGGAAACAGCCTCAAGTTGCACCAGGGGAGGTTCAGGTTGGACATCAGGGGGAATTTCTCCATGGAAAAGTTGGTCAGGCATTGGAAGGAGCTGCCGAAGGCAGTAGTGGAGTTCCAATCCCTGGAGGTGTCCAAGGAATGACTGGATGTGCACTCAATGCTCTGGTCTGGCTGACAAGGTGGGGATGGGTCACAGGTGGAACTCGATGATATTGGAGGGCTTTTCCAACCTTAATGATTCTGTCATTCTGTGATTGTCAGGATGGGTGATGTTATTTGTTGCTCCAGTCATCAGGGACTGACATTCTCCTTTGAGCTGCTCTGGTTTGTGAGTTTGGTCTCGCCCCAAGCCTTCATTTTCTCCTGTCCCCCCAGAGTGGTCAAGCCCCCCGTTCCAGCAGCTCTCAGGAGTGACGCAGACCTGTGCCACCAAGACAGTGGGCTGGGTAAGGATGCTTTCAGACCTGCAGAGCAATTTGAACAGGCAGTCTCTGGAGTGGAACATGTGTAACAAACTACAGATATATTAAGCAAAAGTCCCGAGTTGAGGGCTCCTTTCAAGAGCAGAGCATGTTTGGGATTCTCCTTATTCTAATTACACTTGACATTTCTTCAAGGGGCCACCGTGTCCAAATGAAACTACTCCAAATAAAACTACTCCAAAGCATTTTCTGGAACCTCACTTTTTTCTTCATTCTTGCTGACTGATTGCCTTTGGAGCTTTGAGTTTTGTGTTCCCCAATGCTCTGAGTTAACCAAGCATTGTTCCAGCTTGCCTGGGGCAGGAATGTGCAGAGACTCTACACTGGCTTCCCAAAATGAAGCCTCCTCTTATATATGGGAAGTTGGTTACGTTGCTGTCTCCAGCTCCTCTCTTACAAAATTGGAATTTTATCAGCTTTTTAATGTATTTTATATGTTTTCATATTACAAAAATAATTATCATACAACTTTTCAGTAATACCATTGTTTGAGGTACTGTGCTTGGCTTGACTCCTGTAAAGATTGTGGCTGCCCAGTAGTTATGCAAGTGACAGAGTTTTCATTTGAGGTGTGTCACTCTCCTTTTCCATTATTTTCAACAGCCTATTCCATCAACATGGCACTAGGTAGTGTATGTAGGTCCATCCTCCATCCTGCAGTCAGATGTTTGTTAGATTGATCTTTTTGGGCAGCATCACCTGCTTTCTACCATTAGTTCCTTTCTCCCTGCTCTCTATGCCCTCTGCAATGCTGGTGATGAATTCTCTTGCCCAGGAATCTGATCTGTGCCCTGTTCTTTTTCTAGGATAATGTGGCATACTTCTGCTACCCCTTCACTGTGGAGATGTTTTACACTCAAGAAGATGAAGGTGTGTTTCCTTGTTACTCTGAAATCCTTTGGTCCCACTGTAGCCATCATGCTGTCTGTCCTGTTGGAGATGAAAGGACAGAGGGAAATGTTTCTGGTTCAACAAAAGTTCACCCTGTCACCACACAACCCCTGGACACATCCTGTGTTTGCCCTGCCCAGGAATCCATTAGCATTTTTATGGATTCATTGATGTTGCCCTGTTTCCAGGCTGTAGGCAGCTTTATCTGGTTGGAAAACTCTTTGGATCTTGGCTTGTCTCTCTTTAAACCTGGCATGCAGGGCTATGTTGCTGTGCCTGGTGTGCTGCACAGAGCCCTGGGATGCTGCAGCAGGAGAACCAGGCAGCTTTTTTGTACACAAGTAAAACTCTGTGCTGAGTCTTATATTTGTAGACATGCTCAGTGACCTGTATAATCCCTATATAGTTCATGTCACTTTGAAACTTCAGCTCTCTTTTAAGCTGGGCTTCTCTGCTGCCTGTTCCTGCTGCTTCCTCACCAATGCTATTGCTCTGTGGATACAATTGCTAGGGACAGCGCTGTGGCATGCCTTGCCACTTGAATCCAATGTACACTTTAGATTTGGGTATTCAACCAACACTAATGAATTTTCAGACTAGAAGAAACACAATGAGTTTGTTTCACCGTGGAAAAAAGAAATGCTTGGAGAGATGTAGGAGAATCCAAGTTAATATTCCCCCAACAGCAGTGGGAAAGGCCAGAGATAAACAGGTTCCCCTGTTTGGCTTCAGATCATTCACAAAAGATTGTCTTGTCTGCTCAGAGATAATTGACAGCCCAGTCTGGACTTGCTCTTAAAGAATTTTCCCTAATTTTTAACATCAATAATTCTGTTTTCAGCCTCAAATCAGAGGGTTCAACTTTTACAAGGGAAACTAATCAACCATAAATCTTTGTTAGTCATTATAGAAGAAATACAGAAAGGACTATGGCGGAAGGGTGCTGGAGTGTGTCCAGAGAGGGAGCAGAACTGGGGAAGGGTCTGGAGCACAAGGAATAGCTGAGGGAGCTGGGGGGGGCTCAGTCTGGAGGAAAGGAGGCTCAGGGGGGACCTTCTCACTCTCTACAATTCCCTGACAGGAGGGTGGAGCTGCTTGGGGGTTGGGCTCTGCTCCCAGGGAACAAGGGGCAGGACAAGACGAGACCTCAAGTTGCTCCAGGGGAAGTTCAGACTGGACACCAGGAGGAATTTCTTCACAGAACTGGTGTCAGGCATTAAAAGGGGCTGCCCAGGGAGGTGATGGAGTCCCCATCTCTGGAGGTATCCAAGGAACGACTGGAGGTGGCACTCAGTGCTCTGGGCTGGGTAACAAGGTGGGGATTGGTCACAGGTTGGAGTTGATGATCTTGGAGGTCTTTTCCAGGCTAAATGATTCTCTGATTCTTTGGTTTCCTACTACTGGAGTTGGGCATTTAGCATCCTTTTTCTCAGTGATAGTCGCCTTCCTAAAGCTGTGACCTGCTCTCCATCTTGCAGACAGTCTCCCTCAGTGGCCTGTTCTCTACTTTGAGGTCCTATCCCTGGATTTCTGGCAGAGGTATCGTGTGGAAGGATATGGGTCCTTGGTGCTGCCAGCATCTCCAGGTAAAGCATCCTTGGGACATTGTGTTAATTGTCTGGGAGAATGAGTTGAATGGTCCTCTTGGGAAGTGATTCAGCCAGTCCCAGGGATTTGGTGTACTGAAGGGAGCAGTCAGCTGTCTTGGGGGCAGCAAAGAAGGATGTGAGGCACATCTTGAGTTGCTGTCCTTGATCCTTTGATACTGCCATCACAATGTGTGGTGTGATAAAGCTCTGGGGTGATGCTGTGCACCCATCTTTACACTGGAAGTAGCCCTGTGTGTCCCACGTGGGATCTGGAAGTGACCCCCATGTGTTATGAGGAGATGCTGCTATTGGGCAGGGGGTACTTTCAGCGCTGGCTGTGTGACTAGAGTGGGCTGACTCATTGGGAAAATGCTTTTAGAACATTTCTGATACTGTGCAGTGTTTCCATTTCTAGACAGCTCTGGGTTGGGTCAGCAGGTATCCACCTGCCTTTGCTGTCCTCTGTGACTGAATAAACCACAGGTCACAGCTGCTAAGCTGTCCTCTTGTCCTGGGCCAGGTGTCCACATGCTCACCATCCCTACCTGGCGTCCTGTGGAGCTGGGAACTGTTGCTGAAATGAGGAGGTTTTTCATTGGGGGATCTCCTGAGCTGGAGGACTTAACTTACATCCGGATACCATCGACCTTCAAGGTGGGCTCAGCTGCAGAGCAGCCTCTTGCCAGGACATGGTGCATTATGCTCTTGGGTTCAGGTGTCCATGGACGGCCTGGACCAGATTTGAACAAGGATGAGCATGACATGGTTTGAACAAGTCCTGTCCCTGTCACTAAAGAAATGTCTCCTCTGTGACTCTTGTGATGCTGAACAGAGGAATGGGCAAACACTGAGGCAGAGCTGTGCCTTCTAACTGGTGAGCAGCTTAGAGAATTAGGGGAGCATGGACCAAAGCCTTGGCTTACCCCTGCCTATAAAGTGTTTGTCAGGTCAGCATTTGGTACCAGCTGTAGACTTCTGGGTTTCTGTGAGGAATTTGGGCTGTACTGTGCCTGGAACAGCTTAATGAAGCAAGAAGCTGATGGATGTGAGGCAGGTAGAAACTTGATGTTCTTCAGAAAGTTGCAGAGGTGGCTGCTGGTGTAATGAGCAGGGTGATGTTAGTGGCAGCTTTGTGTGGGAGCAAGCCCTGATGCAGTTGTTGAAACCCTCCCCCAGCACTGCACTGTTGGCTTGCAAGTGTTTAGGTGCTGCCCTCAACACAGCCTGGAACTATGTGCCCTTCTTTCCAACCTTGAAGCGAAGGGAAGACTGTGCCCACAGGAGTTTGTGCTCTGGTGGAACATGCTTGTTTTCACTGTGGGGTTACTCTAACCTGTGCCATCCCTGCAGGGAAAGCACTTGAGCCGCTTTGGTTTCCGGACAGAGACCACAGGGAGCGTCACGTTCCGGCTCTATTGCCTGCAGCAGTCCAAGTGAGTGCAGCAAAGGGAGTACAAGCTCCATAAACTCCATCTCCTGTGCTGGTTTTGGCAGCCCTGACCTGCTGCTGTGCTTCTGTGCAGAGCCTTTCTGGAGAACAGTGCCCTGAGGCAGCGCATGCAGAGTGTACTGGACCGACTGGGAGGCTTCAGCCAGCAGAGCTCTGTCTACAATGTTTTGGGTAGGGCCTTCAGTGTCTTTCTGTCTGGGTGAGCTTTGGCTCACTTTTGTCCCCTTTTTACAGAGTGGGCAGGATATTTCAGGAGAAGCCATTACTGTGGGAGTAATTCCCCTCCCTGTGACCTCTCAGAGTCCATGGCAGAGGTTAAATGTTCTGCTCTGAGCTGGAAACTTCAGGAGGTGTCAGCTCTGAGCAGGCAGGAGGGATAACCACTGTGTGAGGGCACAGCCTGGACTGGGCTGCCCAGTCTTGCCTGGCACTGAGCAGAGCTGGTGGCACTGAGGCACAGGCTCTGTCTCTGATTCCATTGTGTACAGAAATCAGAGAGCAGCGGGTGGAGCAGCACCAGGTGCTTTGGTGGTGGAACTTATTCATAGGAAGTGGGATCCTGCACCAGGAGAGATGATGTTCCCTGGAAAGACACATCCCTCTCCTTCCCTGAGGCTGTCTAATGCATTCTGGCCTGCTGTCACCTCTGTGTTGTAGAGGCTTTCCAGCGGGCACGGCGCCGGATGCAGGAAGTGCGGGAGAGTCTTCCCCAGGACCTCATCAACACTTCTGCCTCTGCTGTGCCCCAGCCACTGGAGCCGTGAGCGTCGCTTCTGCTGCTTGGAGCACTTGGCATCTTCCTCCAACACAAGCTCCCACCCCTCAGCAGGATTCCCAGTGCTGGTGCCTGGAAGCTTCGGAAGCCCTTCCTTTGTTGTTTTTCCTGCATGGAGGAGGGAGCCTGTAACACCTCCAGACCCAGAATTTGCATTTCCACAGATATCTATGGAAGGAGCCCTGTTTTTCAAGGCCCTTTGTTACCAGGCTCTAACAGTACAACCAGTTTTTCACATTTCTTCTGAAATACTGACGTGGAACCTGTGAACCCTGTAATACCTTTTCAGGGATTGAAAAGGAAATAATGAGAAAAATTAACATGACTTGGTATATTTAGTTTTCTTCTTAGAGAAGAGGGTGATGTTGAAGGTCAAGGCATGGATGCTGTTTGAGATTAATGGAATGAGTAGATAACTTCTTGAGAAGTGCTGATAATTGTTGTTAGCTGTTGTGCACAGGGCAATCAATAGTAAAATTAATCCATCCATCACTGTCTTAAGACTGATTCATTCCTAGAGGGAGAGCTCTCTGCCACATGTAATATATGAAATTAAAGCAAAGGAAGACAGATGGAGAACTGGACAAAAGGGTTACATTCTGCATTTCCTTGTGTGTGCCCATAAGGTCTGGCTCTGCAGTGGTGAGCAGGAAGTTTCTTTGTTGAGGAATACAACTGAAAACACACCTTCCCCTTAGTTCACCACAGAGCTTTGTCTGGGGCTGGAAGGTTTGCAGACAGTGAGAGCAGCTGATAACATTTGCACAGCAGCTGAACTTTGAACTGTTCAAGCTGTTCATTTGAGGTTGATGTTCGTTGGTGGTTGTTGCATCTCTGATTGCAGAACACTGTGCTGCTTCCTGGGGAAGCTTGTGTTTACCCACTCTTTACCCAGTTTCTTCTCCTGTTCTTTTCTCAGTTTTTTCCCCCTATTTTTATTTCTGTCTCAAGTTCAGAGGAACATAGCTCCCTGCAGACTGACAGTGCTGTGGTGGTTTGTGCATGAGTCACATTTCCATGTGTTTTCTGTTCCAAACAAAGGATTGGAAGAAAAATCTCAAGCTGAGACCATGC
>QWTY01032172.1:0-21171 GCA_008033365.1 Pseudorectes ferrugineus | reverse complement strand
CTCTCCAGGCCTGCTCTCCAAGGACACCCAGCCCGTCCTAGGCCCAAAATGTGTAACCCAGCATCTTGAGAAGGGGGGCAAGCTGAGGGGAAATTCCATCATTAGCTAAA
The DNA here is from genome assembly GCA_008033365.1 of Pseudorectes ferrugineus. Taxonomy (NCBI): domain Eukaryota; kingdom Metazoa; phylum Chordata; class Aves; order Passeriformes; genus Pseudorectes; species Pseudorectes ferrugineus. The sequence goes on along the minus strand of QWTY01032172.1, from coordinate 21,061 downwards.
GTTTAATTGGTGAAATTGGGTTGAGATGCAAATGGACCAAACCTATAAAAGTGTGAAGAACTCGTGACTCGGGGTCCATCTTGGGTGCAGCCTTTGGCCTGCCCAGGGTGTGCCTCTGAAGGCCTTTCAAATAAATATCCACCTTTATTCCCTTACTCCTGTCCAGTCTCTGTTTCTAGGTTGGCCTCTTTAGGCATCACTCCAAGGATTCTTTGTCTCTGCTATTTGAGAAAATTAATCACATTACTGAAGCATTGTTTGGGCTTTTTTATAACTGTGATTGTTCCATACAATCCATCCAGGTCTGAATCACCACCTGTTCCAGCAGTTAGGAACAGATTACTCCGAGTACAACAAAGACAGATCCAGGCTTCTCATTTCCTGGTGCAAAACCACCACGGCAGAAGAGAGAAGAAGAGCAAGGCAGATGCCCAGCAGAGGAGCTCCCCCGAGGCCGTGAGACCTCCCTCGGCGCAGTTCGTGCCCTACGTGCGGACACGGGAGGTTTATTGCCTCGATCCGGAGGCACCGCTGAGCCAACCCTCGACACACGACCCCCAGCATGGACACTTCCACGGTACTGAAATGCTTCATGGAGAGGAGAAGAGATGTTACAGTGATTTACAGTTCCGTATTTGCTTTTTACTGAATTTTGCAGTAATCTCTGTGTCGCAGCAGTGCACAGAAAGGCTGTGCAACCAAATTGTATTATATTAAAAAAAAAAAAAACCACAAAAAAAGTTTTAAAAAAATCAGAAAAGCAACAAAAAAATTCTTTTATCAGTTTTTTGTTTGTTTGTTTACCTTTCATGAAGTATGATTGCACCTCCTTGCATTACTGTATAGAGGTTGGGGTTTAGGAATCTCAGTGTTGTTTGATTTAAAAGTAAAGATTATAATCTCGATAGCAACCAACCCCTGATTTTCACAAACTTTCAAAATCTACTGCTTCAAAATTAAAAGAAAATTAACAAGGAGTATTATTAACTGATTTGATATATGTTTACTTTTAGATTCTTACCAAATGCCACGACAGATTTTTAGCTCAGATCACGTTAGAGATCCTCTTCTAAATCCTGATGCAGTTACAATCAGAGAGAGACAACAAGCAATTCTCAAGGGATTGTCAAAATTACGACAGGTAAGCAAAACTTAATTGGATAAATGTGCATGTGTATATATATACTGAAGTAAAAATTATCACATCATAATCTTTAATTCAACTTCCATCATATGATTTATGTTTTGGGCCCTGGCCTCTACTTTTGTTCCATTTTACTAATTTTGCTTTTCATGTGTTGCTTCCACCTTTGGACAGTCCTTAGAGAGAGAATATGGACTCCTTAGCCCTTAAATCAGCTATGAAACAGAGGAATGCCTGAGCAAACCTGAAACCAAGAGAAATGACTTAGTTTGGCGTCCAGGTTTCCATAGTTAGTGTTGTTTATAGGGAATGGATCAGTTTCAAAAGAACAGAGTTTTAATACAACACTAGAACCTTGTTAATGAGGTTTCCCCTCTGCAGTTCCCAGGTCAGGACAGAGCAGTGGGGTTGGTGGGGTGGTCTCGTGTCAGGCCTGGAAAAATACTGTAATTTGCAAACTGGAAGTGAACACTTAAAAAATCCTTCCAAGACAGCTGCTACTTGTTAGCATTTAAAAAGAAAACTCAGGATTTGTCAATCAGCCAGGTTTTCTGAGAAGAAAATGAAAATTAATTTAATGCCACAGACACACGAGCTCCTGAGCTAAAAGCCTGTGTGTGTTTGTGTACATTGTTCTCTTTCAGTTAGTTACTGGTAATGGCATCTCGTTATTAAAGCCTGAGTGAATTTGATCCTCCACCTGTTGGCAACAAGGTGTGGCCCACTGCCACTGAAGCCACAGGTCTGGACATGCATATGAGCACTTCTCTTTTATGCTTCTAAATGGCCTGACAGAGCTGCAAGACAAAAAAATATTTACTTCAGGCTTGCCTTTTCTTTGTGAAGAACACTGGAAATAAACACATACCAGTATCTTCCCCTGCTTTTGAATGGGTCCAATCAAAAAGTACCTTATTGCTAGCAGCAGGATTCTGCTTTGCCTTGAGAGAGGAAAATTTCATAAATAATCAAAATAAAGGGAAGAAAGTCTGACAGAGTGAAGCACAACAAAATTAACAGTAGTTAATGCTAGTGATTACCTGTTGTGCTTTAGAAAGACAGAAGCACTGCCATGTACACACAGTGCTTCAGCAGTAGGTAAATTCCTTGTGCAAACAAAGGCTTGTGACTCTCCCCAGGTCAGTAAGAAAAGCTGTGACCCAGGAACACTGAAAGGCTGCCAGTTTCTAACAGCTTCCAGATTGGTTTCATTGGATCTGGTCCTCCCCACTGCTCATTAACATTTTTGTTAAATATCCGCAGCTGTTAAGTATTTTGTATTCAGGCTTCTGATCCAAAGGAATCCACTCCACAGCAGGTACTGTAAAGACACCTTTACTGGTGCTGGGAGCATGCAGGGGTCAGCACCCCCATCTGCATGTCCCACAGGTTTATTTGTTCATTTCACACAAGCTTTTATGCTTGTACAAATCTGACACCCAGCCCTGCCACTTGCTTATCTTGGAGTCCCAGATCTGGGGGTTGGGGCCTTACATAACCTGTGGTTTTCTTATCTCCAGCTTACAAACACAACACAGCATTCCAATCTAACTAACACAAATAACTACATCTTCCTTTGTGACACAGAGATGTTCACGTTAGACTTATGGGCCACCTACACCTATTTCACTGATTACACTCACTCTAGTTCCATATCTGTTCTAGCAGAACCCGTGACTTTGCATCTTCACTGTTTTCTGCTGGTACTTGGGAGTTTTCCAGTCGTTATCACTTTCAGCTGGCCGGGGCTAGGTCTCTGCTTGGGAAGCAGTTACAGTTATCACTCCGAGCCTAGGGCTGGGTCCCTGCTTGGGGACCTTGTGAAGCAGTTACAGTTTGCAGTAGCAGCCGGGTCCTTGTACTACTCAGGGCCTGCAATGGTTCACCTTGTGTGAACAAGTCCATGTTTTATACAAGTCCATGTTCTGTATTTCACTTCACTTGCCAGTGGCATTTTGCTTAAGAGGGAAGCCAGATCCAAAGTACAATCTGATACTTGTGCTTGCTGAGGATACAAAAGCCATGGATACTTAAACAGGTTAAAGTTAGCAAGCTTAGAGAAGCCAGGAACCTACAGTCATTTTTGCAGTGGCTAAAAAGTAACAGTAAGGTTAGTCTTTCAGTGGATCTTGGTTCTGCAAGAGAGTTAACTTAAAGCATGTGGAGTTCCTTCTTAAATACCCTGCCAGCTGCAGAAGGCATTTAGGACATGAACTGTTCAACTTCAGTATATCTTGTATACCTAAGTACTGTGTACTCCTCCTGATGTACAGATGACACCTGTTCTGCATCAGTTATTTCACTGAGAAAGTATGAATAGTGCAGGATTTTGTCTGACAGACAAAAAGCCAAGTTTTCTGTTTCAGAACATAATCTAGTCTTGCTTTTTTACATTTATATATACATATATAGAGTGGATTGATAGTTTCAGACTACATCCATACGTATCTATATTTACAACATGTTTAGCCATTGTTTAGTCTGGGGAAATTCACATAATATTCACATAATTTTGACCAGTCTTTAGTCCACACTCAGCCAGGGATAGATACGGCTGGGCTGGTGCAGGAAGAGCCCAGGGGGACTGGCTGACCCAGGGAAAAGAGAGGGCAAAGGGAGGGCGAGTCTGTCACTGCATTTGCTACAGGGCAGCAAATCTCCTCCTGTGTCTCAGGTCACAGCAGCAATAGGAACTAGCAACAGACTCAGTTTCCTCACTGAAATCAAAAGTCAGAGCATAAGCCCAGCAAAGTGAATCATTCGTGACAGAGAAGGGCCAAAGTTTAAGAAAGAGGAGCACACGCCCCTCAGCCCAGGTCAGTACTACCAGAGCACCCCATTGTTCCTGAGGCAGCAGCCCAAGGGCTGCAGGTGACAATGGCTGGGTGGGGACACACCCCACGGCTCCCGGGGAGCTATTTCCCATTGCTGTGCACCTTCCCAGTACCTGTGCAACCCGCGGGACAAACACTGAACTGCCAGCTTGCAGGGTTACTTGTTCCTCAGCTCTTGGTTTATTTAGGGCAGTTTCTTTTATAACTTGGTTTTGTGACGTGCTCCTAAATGTAAGAAATGCCCTGTAAAAATAGTAAATATTGACACAGGGACTGAAAACACTGACCCATTAATAGAAATAAGCAGATCCTGTTGATTAATTAGAAAACAATTCATCAAGTGATTCAAAGTAGGCAGCTGCTGCCTTTGAAGGAGCCAGAGTAGAGTCTTACAGGCTGCTGTGCTGACTTTCCTTTGGTGCCACCAGGAATCTGTGTCTAAATTGCTGTAGGAGCTGCTGCCTTGCGTTAGGTCTGTACTGAGCTGTGCAGGCAGCCTGTAACTCTTATCTTTGAGAAAGGCCTTGGAACTCTGAGAAAAATAATTAACTTTTCTTTTTTAAAAAACAAACTTCCATGGTACCAAATTATTCCTGACAAATCTAAAATAGATGGAAAGCACAGGGCCAGTTGTATCAATATATATGATCGTTAATTACAGTAAAAAGACTTATTTTTAATTTGTGCACATACTTGACATAGCTCTATCATGTATGACTTGATAGATAAGGATACATTTCCAGAGGGGTTTTTGTGACAGGTTTTCTCTATTGTCAGTACTTACAAGAACCATTGACAAAGCAGGAACCTTGAACCTTTTGACAGTAAATCTGTGTATCCTGAAATGTCTGAACCAAACAACTGGTCTGGTTCCAATGGCACTGCTGCTCTTAGAGTATCATTTGTGTTAACACTAAAAGCCAGTGCCCATCAAGGTTTGGGGTTCAGCTTCATGCAAGGATTCACTACAACACTGCAAATGCAGAGACAGTGCACAAAGGAATGACAAAGTTCCATTTCCTACAGTGGAAAAGCCCTTTTTCCCTCTCATGGTCATCCCTGGAAACTGGCCTGGCTTCCACTCCAGTCACTCTTGAAGGCTTCTGTAGAAGTTCCCTCTCCCCCGAGTGCATGAGGTTGCACTGTTTTTTCTGAAGTTGTGTATTTAAAAACCATTGGGCCTTAACAAGGAAATTATTTTTAACTATGAAACAATGCCACTTCATTAGTTCAGGCTGCACGATGAAGACAGAACATTCATATTTATATTTCAGGGCCTCCTGCAGAAGCAGAAGGAGTTGGAGAACACTCTGATTCCCATTGTAGCTCAAGAGAACTTCATGCCACCATTTTGAGAGGTACAGATGAATGTTTTGAATTCTTAAAATGGAAACGCACAGCACTTTGCTACTGTAATTAATTATGAACCACCTCTAGCTTTTTTATGAAAATTAAATTATGAGAATTTTGATAGACTACAGGGTCATGTTACTTTTTATATTGAAGATACATTAAACTAATGATGGTTTGTCTGTTTAGAATGGTTTTCATGCTACCTGAAGACGTTGTCAATTTAATATAAACCACCAAAAACGTGGAAGAAAACTGTTCTATGGGTTTTTGTAGAACTCAGTGTGTGAATTTTGATAAATAAAAAGATTAAGATGTATTCCGAATGGCTTGTTTTTAACTGTACAAAACTGCTTGTATTTCAATATTCAGCCACCTCTTAGGCTTATACAGTGAATATTAACTCAAGTACTCCCAGCTTCTAAGATCACCACAGTTCATCACACAAGTCATTGGTACAAGGGAGTTCTCTTTTTCAGAAAAGATTATTTGCCATGTTTGGGGGGAGGGTAACAAGTGCTACACTAGTCTGGTACTGGTTCTTAACTTGAACAAATGAATCAATCCACTGTTTACAGAGGGAAAGAGTCAACTTTAGGCAAAAGTCTATGGGTTTTGTTTGTTTTTTAAAAGCTGCCCTTTTTAACCAATAATTTTGTCCCGACTAATTTTGTGAGTTTAGAGTTACATAGTTTCAAACACTCACCTGGTACAGCACATCCCAGAGAAAAGCACTAAAATCAAATTAAAGACAGGAAAACCCCCAAAGACAGAACTTTGGACAACCTGAAGAGGAGCAGTAAAAGTCAAGAGTCTCAGCAAAACCAGCAGTGCAGCACCAAGGGGCGTCTGGAGACTCCAGAGCTGCTCACTGTGGCTGCTGCCTTGTGGAAGCCCGAGGCAGAGGACGATGACCAAAATGAGCCAAGTAAGAGAGAATCGCTGACGGGGAAAAGGTTGGGAACTCGGCAGCTGTGAAATGTGAAAGACAGGATAAAGAAACAGATAAAACTGTACTTACCCCAGTGCTAGTTCACAAAACAAATAAACAAAACCAAACCAAAAAAAGCCTGAAGGCCGCAGGAATCATTAGGCTGAAGTGGGAGAGGATTGAGGTTTTTCTGATGCAAATTGAATTCCCACAGTCATTAAACCCAGGTTTGTCCGTCTCTCATTACAGTAATTACAGTGGCCAGATAAAAGCTGGGAGGACACTGATGGTGCTGCAATAACACAGAGCACCAAGTGAGACGCAGGGATAATTGCTGTGCATGAAATCAAGCTTGGGTGTTCCCCAAGTACTTTGCAAACAATATAAAAACCACAGACAAAGCAATGTGTTAGCAAGTCCCTTGTGCATTAAGAGTTTATTTGATTTTCTGTAATGGAACTGCACCATTGGTTACTCTAATTGAGGTATTTAGCCAAAAATCCAGTATATAGTCATGAAAATAAGTACACTGCCTTAGAGCTATGTAAAAACATTGTACAAAATTTGTGTCAATGTCAAATAAATACATTAATTTTAATATTTATGTAAGGAAACGTGACTTGGATACTCTTACAGTTAAAAAAAGAAAACAACTGGCTCTTTCACATATTTTAGGCAAACATTCAGCTTTACATTAAACAGACCTCAAACTGAAGCCTAGGTAACAGGTCAGATACAAATGTAGAAACTTAAAAGTGCCAACAAACAAGATAATTCAAGTACAGTAAACGTTAAAAAATATATGTATTTATTTAAATTTTCAGATGGTTCCAACAGGGACAGGCCATCAGGAATTTAAATAGAACATGAAAACATCTGAGATAACAAGAACAAGAAACATTTTGTTCCAGAATAAAATAGAAATCGTTAATCCAACATTTTAGAAACAGAGAAGTCCACAGCAACTTAGAAAAAGAGACTTAAGAGTTCATTTCTGTTCTGAATATGGCCTGGAAGAATCACAGCAGCTATCCCAGCCACCAGGTGATGATGACTTTTCTGTCTCCATGCTCTGAGTGTAGGCAGATAGAAAATAATTGCTCCCTTCTTGGTTTTGATTTGCAGGAGAAATTGAGTATGTTGTTCCCAGAAAAGTCTGATGAGTGAGTACATTAAAGTGGCTGAATTGATGGGACATGTTTAATTGTCTGCTATAAACCTGGAAGTTACTGAAAGGAGTTTGTTCTACTGCATTGTGTTTTTCTCCTTCAGCAGAGCATGTTGTAGAAACTGGAGTAATTGGCTGTTTCTCTTCCAAGTCAGTTTTGTAAGTCTTTCCCACAAGGCCAGTTTGTGCTTCAGGAGATAACTCTGTAACTGATAAGCAGCTTTCTTTAGCATCTACTCCATGTGGGCCCTTGGCCTCTGTCTGCAAAGCTTCCACATGAGAATCAAACTTAGAGGCATCACTGCAGATTTCTATTTCTGACAATTCATCCCCTGAATCCAGAGACATGTCCTCCTCATCCTTTTCATCCTTTTCTACAAGAACTACATTAAAAGAGAGAGAAAGTCCTATTCTATTGAAATACAAACTTTGGTTAAAAAAGCCATACACTACTCACAGTGTTACACTTCAGGTCTGCCAGTCCAACAGCACTTAAGTCTTGGTCTTCTGCCACTCGTGTTCACTTACTCAACACACACACTTAACCCTCTGTGGGAGTGTCCAGTTACTCGGTGCTAAAAGCTTCTGCACACCGTGTTCATATTTAGTGCTGGGAAATCCCAACTCCCAGCTCCAAAGGGGACAATGTCAAAACAGCATCTAAAGTTACACAGCAGGTGAGTATTTGATCAGACAATTAAAGGAGTACAATTACTGACATCTCAGTACAGTTTATCTACTCTAAGTAGATAAAAGAGGTAAGTTTATCCTTTTCCTGAAAACATGCCCTGTCTAGTGCCTCAAATACCATCTCAGCCTGTACTTCTGTATTTAAGGTCTCTGGTGCCCCACCCCAGCTGCCTTTCCCCCATCATTTCAAATAGAAAAAGAGTAGCTTGAGAGTTGGGTTTTCCCTGCCAGCTGTGTGTTCATTGACCAGAGTCAAGGCACACTGTCCCAGGACCTCCCCCCACACATGCAGGAAAGGAAAGTTTAGGTGTGATTGACATTACCTGATTGTCTTTGGCCAGCACTGCAGGGAGAAAGGTGGTTCTGCTCTGTAACAGAGTCGTGATACCCAACAAGACTTCTGAAGTTACGCATGAAGTCATCAACAGCAGCAACCACTATGCCATTATCAACATAACTCGAGAGCGTTTTGAGATTCTTTTCTAAATACATAAAAGAAGGGTTTGTATTAATACTTAGCACCCATTATCAAAAAAGGGGGAGAGGTGTTCCCAAATGTGGTGTTTACCTGTTAGGAAGACAACGTGTCTCTGTTGTATGTTTTGAGCCTGAAGCCTGATGAGACAGTCTAGTTCTGGAGCATTTCGAGTTTGAGAATCACAGTTATGGTAAGACAGAATCTCAACCAAGTGCTTCTTTTGATAGGTGTTCAGAAGGGTGAGCAAGTTCAGGGCATTGGCATTCATCCTGCAGTGGGGGGAAAGCTCACCATTAGAAACTATTCAAGGTCAGTCTAAATGTCAAAAGACAAACATAAGAGTAAGTTCTATTTAAGTGTGTTTTGGAGGGCATAACAAAAGCTGAAGCATTTTAACAGCTGGTATTATAGAACCTTACTTACCTCCCCAGCTCCTTAAGTTTTTTTTGTATTTTGCAGTGGACTTTCCACTGCCATTTCCCATCTGGGGTATTGAGATCCTCCAGAAACTTTAGGAACTGTTTTAGCTTATCTGTTATGGAGATATTGAATAAAAGTTAAATTTTGTGGTGTGCAGACTGAAAATACTGCTTCAGTATATACAAAAAGCTGTTTTCTGTTTTCAGTACAGTCACACAATTACAAACAGCAGCCACTCACTTCCAAGTTTTCTTCCAAGCAGACTGGCCAACAACAGTATCATAAAACCGAGCTGCTGTTCTGTACCTCAGGTGCCCAGCAGTGGTATTTAAAAGCTGACCTCCGTCATACATGCTCTGCCTTGCTGAAGTATTTCAAAAAATTGTAACTTCATCAACTATTCAATTTCAAATAAAGAAGAAGTACATATAGCATATTTGTGGATGGAGTAGTAAGGAATAAAAGGTTCCACAGACATAACTACACAATGTAATACAAACTGAAGACAAAATCTCCCCGTTCATATATTGTTCAAGAAAGTCACTGAGCTGAGAAATAGAGTGAATTAGCTGAAGTTATTAAAGAACATCACAAAAATTGGAAGAGCTGATCCTGCACTGTGGTGAGTACGGGACCTCTCAGGTACTGAAATGTCAGGATTTGAGTGGTAAAGCTCCCAGAAGCATCACACCTACCTGTAGTGATGGACTCTGGGTTAAGGACAGATTCATCCGACACAACAAAACCCCCAGACACAAACAGTTCATTGTAAGTGTGATTTTTCACATCATCCAAACTATCAACCCCTGCAAAGCTGACACAGGAGAGCCTCTTCAGAGTCACCAGGCCAGGGATCTGTTTAAAAACATTTGAAATCAGAGATGTAACCAGAGGTCACACAGAAAAAGGAACTACAGAACTCTCCTACCTACCAATGCCAGGCACCAAACTTCAGAACACATTTTCAAAAAATTACTGTTCCTTCTCTTGCCTGGGGAGCTGCTCTCTCTGGAGTGTTACAGGAATAAGGTAAATGGACATAGAGCACTCGGAATAATTTTACTTTCTGTCCAGCACAGGGTCTTAAGCCCCAGCTGTCAGGAATAGCTCAGGTCATCTGAGAGCTGCCTTCACCTGCTGTTAGAGCATCCCAGAAGCAGAAGCAGAACTACTCAGGCCTCTGTACAGCTTTACAACTACTAACAATAAATATGCATTAGCACATGCATGGAGGTGGAAGAAGCTATGTGTGAATGTTGGGACAAGACCATTTTTACCACAACCATTTTGTTTCTTCAAGCAGCAGCTGAACATGGGGCACTGTTCAATGCTGTGCTGTTAGAAGGAAGCAGCCCTGCTCCAAATGAGCTCATCTCACTATTGACAACAGCTCTCTGTAGCACACGGTTACTTACGTGGGACATACCTTATGGATGAGGTTGGCAATGTCTTCATTTTGGATAATGATCAACAGTTTATCTAACTTAGCTCTTCTTTTAAGGAACTGCTCTGGATGGCACTCTGTATTCCCTAACTTTCTAAGATATTCCTGCCACCACAGAAAGAGAAGACAAGGAAAAAGTCAGTAGGTAGTTTGGTAAAAACAATGCCCAGATGACACCCACAACAGGAAGGTTTTCCACCTCAGTGAATCCCAGAGGGACTGGCTTCTTTATCTCTCCCATACATTCATCAGAAGGATGCAGCAACACAGAGCAGCTGTTTCAGCAAGTCAGTCATTCCTCTCAAATCACACACACAGCCAACTGACAGTATCAAACTGCCCGAGTTTTCAAGAAAAGCCCAAAGTTTTCAACTTTCATCTTAGATATTTAACTACAGAAGAACAGTGATTTCTCAAAGTTCTCTCTACTATTAATTAGAGGGGAAGAGAAAAAACCCCAAAGGCACACAGAGTGACTTCTCATACATTCTTTCTAAAATGGTAAGCTATCACATTTCTTCCCTTATTATCTTTTTTCTGTAAGGCCACCCCCCAGCAGGATCTTCAGAAAGGACCAACCTCCAGCCTGATCTGTTTTCCAGCTCTAAGAAAAAGACTTACGTAAAAGCTAAATATAAGCAAGACTACCTCAAAAGCTCAAGGAAGAAATGGGACAGGACAGCCTACTTTTACAATTCACTTTCACAGTGAAAATGAGTCCAGTTTCGTACAAGTGGATTTGAAAGACACTCTGTTCTGACACGAGAGAGAGGTTGAACTGAAGGGAACTGATTTACCTTGATTTCTCTGCAGAGAACACTTTCTTCTTCTTCATGAATATAAAATTTGAGGGTGTTTTTCTGTACATCTTTAATAATCTTGACCAAACTGTTAAATACTTCAGGTTTTAACTGGTTTATAAAAGTACAAAAAGCTGGTTGAGTTGAAATGTTTAAGTTCTCTGGGGATTTCTGAGTCTTTTCTGGTGGTTCCACGAGATCACCAGCAGCAGCAGAAGTGTGATCCTCTGGTTTAGCATTCCCATGATCCATTTTGTCCCTCCCTAGGGGGAGGCTTGCTGAAGGCTGCTCATGAGAGTGCAGCTCTTCCCCCAGGTTATTGCACGGTGGCTCTGGGAACGGCGCCGTGTCGCTGTCCCTGCACACGGCCACCGTGTCGGGCACAGGCCTGGGGCCAGTGCTGCTCACCACCTCCAGTGCCTCAGGACTGGAATAAACTGGGGGAGCCTGCTTCACGCACGAAGAAGCCAAAATAACACTGTTCAACTTTTCACTCAGGCTCTCAATATATTCTTGGACAGAAACCTCTGATGCCTGCAAACAGATGTGTTCAGAAAGTCTCATTATCCTCTCTCGGGCAGACAGGACTGGTGTGGACATGCCACTGACATAAGCAATGTTCTTTTGCTGCAAAATTTCTTGAATCTTTCTTGCAAAGAGCTTATATTCTTCTAACAGTGTTGTCTCTATTACTGCACTAATGGAATGCTTAGCTGTAAAAGGGTGATCTGTCAGCTCGTAGTGATCTTCAAGTTTCTCCATTTGTCCTGTATAATGTCCATCTTCGGCTGTCCCCTTCTGTGTGTCTGAAAATGGAGAGCATGGAAACTGACAATCAGAATTTCTCTGTCGATTTACTACCCGCGGGTCATTGGGAAGTGCATCCGTTGGTGGCAAGTACTCCAGTGGCTCTTCTGGTGATTTCAGACCTACAGAGGAAGAGTTCACCATCATCACCTCATGTCTGAAAGTCACACACAACTGATACACCAAATCACAGCCTGAAAACAGCATTCCTGTTACGCCTCCCCGACCAACCAACTTAAATCCCAAGACTCAAGAGTTACAGTCTGCTGAGGTACAGAAGCACAGTACATTTAACAGTAAAACAACAGGGTCCAAGTCTGCTGAAAAAGCAGAACACAAGTCGTTTTCCCAGGAATAACACAGATTAAGCATAGCAGATATGCCTCCATTACAAATTACAAATGAAAAAATAAATTAGAAATCACACAGGGCGATGGATTACTCAAGTATTTTCATTTGCTACTAGGTTAAAATCCTCACTTTCAAAAAGCTTATTTTAGACACAAATGACTTGGTGGAGTTGGACTGCAAGCTGCATCTGATCTTGCAATTGTGAACACAAGTTTTTTTTGCTTAAAAGGGGAGGATATCAGTCTGACTGATTACTGACACAGCTTCAGTGATGCTGCAAGGAGTGCTGAAAGCCCCTCAACCTCAACTCAGTTTCTTCACCATCCATATTCAAAACTATAGTTTTGTTTGTTTTTAAAGCATTCACATTTCTAATTTGTGTCAATATGAAGCCAAACCAACATTCTTCACCAATATCTGTTTTCATCCAGCAGATTTCTGTATTAATCAAATACAAGAAACAACTGCATAGGCTATAGATGTGCTTGTGTACCAACATGTGATCCAAGAATGGATCTATGAAAGCTACAAGCCTTTAGAAAATGTTTTCATTCACTATTTGTAGAAATAGGGGAGTGAAAACCCATGTTACCTGTAATTGGAATAAGTTTCCAGTGCATTCCAACTTCCCCTACATTATTTGAGTTGGGATGTTGCCTGTGATAGCCGTGTTCTACAGGTGCACTGGGACAGGCACTGTAGTCTTCAAAGGTACTCCCAGTGCTTGCTTCCTAAAAAACAAAATGCTCATCTCAAAACAACTTCTTTTGGTTTTGCTCACTATTAAGCTTTTACATTCTGAGCAGTTGACAGAAAGAACACACCTGAGTTCACCAGCACACTGGCAATTCTGCCATCAATCAAGTCCAGTCAAACTTGGAAATGTTTCCATGAGGTACTTCCCTGGTCTGTCATGAAATAACTGAGGCAGTCCTGAGCACTAGCCTTACAGTATGGAAGCTGAGGGGGGCAAAGAGGAAAGGAGGGGAGAACTGGCTGCTCCCTTGCTCTTTCCAGGCTGTTGTCTTGACACCTGACTAAAGCCATTGCTGAGGCACTGCCTGCAACTAGTATTGGGCCCTTAAGCCAATTTCATCTCACGTTCCAGATGGGTAGAAGCAAAACAGCATGGAGATTACGGGCAGGACAAACTCATTCCTGCTCTGTGACTTAGAAACTGGGCTTTGTGTGTCAGTACCAGCAACAGAGATCATGGAACAATCACTCTTGTAGGGTAATGAGCTGGAGCAAGGAGCTGGGGCACTGTGATCCCTAAGCACAAGGGTGATCTGCTAGTTGTGAGCTGACAGAACTTGTGTACACCACTGCACCAAGAAGGCACACAGACAGCTGGGCATGCAGTGAAATGCTCAGAATTCTGCAACTCTGCTCCTTTTTTATTACAGAAAGAACAGATATAAAGAACCAGGAACACATGCTTAAGAGTGAAGAAAATTTCCATGTATGTTCCTACCAAACAGAAAAGCTTTGCAGAAAAATTAGTACTTATCTGTGTTTACCTCTGTAAAAAAATAGAAATTTTTTTCATTCAGTCTCATAACATTTATGAAAATAGTACTTTCACTGTCAGCATCTTAGCAGTTTCACTTACTTGTAAATGTAGTGTGTGCTCAAGGCCTGCTTCGTTAGGTGGGAGCTGCAGACTGACATCGACGGGGTAGGGCAGGCACAGCACATCAGCTTCCAGCATGGCTGGGCTCTGCGGGTCCGTGAAGGTAACACTGTCAGCCTGAGCAGTGTTAGGAAGCTCGTGGTCATCTCTGTCCTGAGCTGGCACGGATTCATAATCATATTTTTGTCTCATAGCCTCTTCAATTTCCTCAGTGCCTAATGCTAAGGCTTGACTGACAGTCTGTGCCAGGGCGGGGTCCCAGTGGCCTGCAGTGGCCAGCGTCTCCAGCAGCGCTTGGATGAGCCCGTGCGTGTCGGCAGCAGGGTCAGCCACATCCGCCTGCCTGAAGTCACTCTCGTGGCCACCATGGTCGGAATTCACTGAGAACACAGAGTGTGGTGAATCCGTGGTTCTGCCCGCTTAGAACAGGGCAAGGAGGGGAAAGGGAATCCATCACTAAGTCTTAAAATAAGAACAAAACCAGATCCCCCCACAAACATGTGCCACGTACCCACAGTCTCACTCCTTAGCATCAGTTCATATGTACACATACACTTATTTTAACAAAAATGGAGACATGCGTTCATCACATACTCTACATTAATAATCAATGTAAAAAGACCTTTGAAGGTGCACCGAATTCCAAGCAGGAATCCCAGCCATAAAGCCCACCCTTTGCCTCCTTCACCCCTACATGCCAGTCAGTATCTGTTGTACCCCTCAAGAGAACAACTAAGATCAGTCACTTCATCTTCCAGTGATTCACACACACGAGAGTGACTGGTGCTTGATGGAAATCCCCTCTTCTTTGTGTCACCCTGCTCCCCAGCTCCCCCCTTCTACAGGAGGCCTCTATCATTGCCTTGAGAAAAGGGTCAGGGAAACAGAAATCAAAGGGGTTTCTTCTGGCAGATCTTAAGTCAGAAGGTATCTGTGATACTCCTCTAGATAATTTCGTGTGTAGAATAATCTAATCTTATTACTATAAGGTTGTTTCCTTTATCCCACTACACACATTACCGGCTATTTCAAAACTTAACTATGCTTTTTCCCTTCAACCTGAACTTCTTAGGTATTATAGAGGGTATTGGAGCCATAAAGAATTACAGCAAAGCCTAAATTCAAACTCTGCAAAAGACAATGTCAAGTCTGCTGAGTGTTCTGTATTAGAAAGTCTTTGGACAGCTCCACAGGCAAGCAAACTCTCTGAAAGTCTGCCTTCTCTCCAAAGAGGCAGAACAAAAGCAATTTCCAGGACAATTCCAATTAACTTGTCTCCTAGAAAGTGGAAACCTGCAAAAAATAAACTTTAACTCTATTGACAGATCTCAGGCCAATGTTTAAATGAACCACCATGCATTAAATATCCACAGCATGCAAAAAGATACTCAATCTATAATGAATAAATACTAAATATGCTTTGAATAACAATGTTTAAAGAAGAACTCTAAACAAAGACTTTCTTACCTTCGTACTGACAAATATTCTCTGAAGAGTCACTCATTTTTAGATATTTCTGCAAATTTTCAGATTGTTTTTCCAGCTTTCTTTTCAGACCACTTCTAATTCTGGGGTCTTCAGAATCAGAATCTCCACCTACATTTTTCTTCCTACACTGGATCAAGTTAATAAGTTTTTTGAGTCTTTCAGTATCATGATCTCCAGAAGGAGGCAGTTTTTGTTTGGCAGCAGGGTTTTCATATTTGGAATGGATTCTTTTCCTGCATTTTGCCTTGGCAAAGTCAGAGTGTTCTTCTGTAGCTTCATAATCTGAGACGGGACTGAAGTGCTGAGGCTTCCGATTTCTGTCCAGCAGTTCCTTAGCTCTGGAAACGGGGAGCTGATACGCCTCCCAACCAAAAACGTAGTTCCGCAAGCAGCTATCAATGTGACCTTTGTATCTCGGGGCAGGATACAGAAATCTTTTGTCATCCAGCCGTGTTGAGTACTCAGGTAATATAAATTCTCTGCCTCTTCCAGCGCAGAGTTTTTTAAAATACTCATGTATGTACTTTTCCACAACAGCATTGAAATCTGCACTGCTGTCTTTACGGGACTGAATTAAAGCAAAATGTAGAGACTTAATCAACTTCATGAGTTCTGGAATGATTTCCTTTTTTTCGTGCAAAACCATGGTAGTTGAATTTTTCTGTGTTCCATATGGAACACTTCTTTGTGCTGCCATAGGAGAAAAGGGAATCCACAATTAAAATCAAACCATGAAGCTATAAATAAATGGTGACTAGTTAGCAATATTCTGTGTTAATACATATTGGGTGAAACACAGTTTGGAATGACCATGAGGAAATAATTCAGAAGCCAAGGAAGCCATATCAAGGAATTTCAACAAAGTTTTACTTTCTCAAACATGAACAAATGAACCTACAATGTGTGCTATTTGCTTTTGTGAAGAAACAAGTATTTCTGAACACCATGACCATAACCAATGCAAACTGTAACTCCTAGTTCACACTGACTGTGAGCACTACAAAGTCTTCAACAGAATATCATCTCTGTTAAAATAAACCTGTACACAACAGTGAACAAACCTACCTGAGTTAATTACACCTCTAGGCTCTGGAAACAGAAACAGTGCATGAAGCACACGGGACCGTCCAGTTTGGTGGTCTAGAACACAAAAAAATAAAAACAGTTAAAAGGAGAGGACCACTATGCTTCAAAAGACAATCTAGTACTCAAAAACCGACTCCCCTAAAAAAACCAAAACAAACCCAACTCAAAACCAAAAACCCAGAGTATGCTTACCATAAGGGGACATCATTTGCCAAGGAGAAAGAAGAAAGAGAAATCCTCTGTCCACAAGTGGTTTCACAAGGACCTGTTTTCAAGCAAAAAGAGCAAACTGCTTCAAAGACATTTGCTCACTATGAATACTCTTCCTGACTGTCAGATAATTGTGTCTTGGGCAGAGATGTGCCCTGATACTTAAGAATATGCCAGCTAAGGAATTCCAGTGAGACTGTGGATCTTGTAGTATGCCTCAAATTACTAACTAGTAAAATTATTTTTAAAAACAGGAATAGTCAAATCTGTTGCACTCACAAGTTTCTCTTTCTCTAGTTTTTGAAGTAAACCCTCTAAGTGACTCCCAGAACGGGACTTCTCCACAACTTCATACAGGCTACAGTACATGCCATTCTTCAACACTGACACGATACAAGGGGAGAAAGAGAAGGTAAGAAAAAAAAGAAACAAAATTGTAATTCAGAAAACTTGAAAATTCTAAATTTAAAGAAATTAAGCAAGAACTATTTACCTTCTTTTCCTCCTTGGTAAGTTTCTTTAAAGAACAATGCTGGTGAAATTTTTTTCTTCAACTGATCAATGCTGACAACTTTTTCAACCTCAAGCTTCTCAGGACTGGAGAGGAAGTGGGGGGGGAGGGAGATAAAAAAAAATAAAGACCTCTTTTTTTACCTTCTATATTCCTACCCTCATTGATAAAGTAAGAACTAGTAAATACATGCTCTTAAGAATAATTTCTTTGGACTATCTCACGAGCCAGTGGTGTTTATTCCTGCACAGGAGTGTGTGTCACTTCAATGGAAAAAAAACCCAACAAACCCACAAACAACGAAACACCAAACAGCAAAGAGATGTTGCCAGTTGTGTGCCTGAACTCAAGAAAGTTCTGGGCACACGTGACTCAAGTCTTTGACGTATTTAAGGCACTTAGTCAGTATTTCAGGTTTTCATCTGAATATATCCAAAACTCAGCAGTCTCTACTCAAAAGAGTTTTAATAGAGCAATATTTTAAGCTTACTGTCTACATGGCAATACTCACAGCTTGCATGGAAGGAAAGGTTGTGCTGCTGATTTTAGGGAAACGTGGCACAGAAGTTTGCCTTTATTCCAAAGCTGTCCCCTCCACAATGTAATGTTAGATTTCTCTAAATTAAGATGGAGAAAGGAAGACTAAGTGAAACCACTTGCCAGCTGGGACTGAAAGAAGAAGCTGCTGAATCTCCAAAACCAGTTTAGGGAAAATTTCACACTAATACCAGAGCAGACAATAATGTTAAAAGGTAACAGAAAGGATGTTATCAATCCTGTTATATTTTGACCTGCTCTGAGCAGAGTAGAGGAGGTTGGTGTGTTACCTACACCTGTGTGTATAAGCACACCCTAGATGCCAATATCTGAGGAATGACATCCTCTTTCCTTACCTTAACTGTCAACCACTTCCATACATATTAATTTTGCTTGAATGAGGTTCAAAATAAAGCATGACAGAGGATCATATTATTTGAAGTGCCACTGAACAGGAAATTCAGGAACTGAAGATCAGTTCTTACTACACTCTAAGTAGGAAAGGAGGCAAAAAAGACTTTTGATTTTGCTCACTTGTGGTTCATTCTGATAAAAGAAGATACACATGAAGGTGTCTGTTTGATCATCCAGTATCAGGAACCAGCATGGTTCAGGACAGAATTCAGGTATACACTCAGCATAACTAAACTGGTCAAAGATAAAACTACAGGGAAGAAACATCAAAACCTTCTGTGTCTGTCTCATAAACCCAAAAAATGGAATTCATTCTTACCTGTACTTCTATCTGTGTGGTAGGTGTTTGGTCTAAACAAAAGAAGACAGACAGAATGACTAGGTTGGAACAGAGAATTCTGGCCACTGATTTTTACATTAAGGATACTTTATCAGTCTAACAAAACAGCAAGACTGGTAATTCCCTCTCTAACCTCAAGCTGTCACTGCTGCAGCATCCTGTACTATTTTAGATACCTTGATAACTGCTTTTAGCACTTCATAGTGCAGTCCCCACATCTGGACACCTTCCCATCAGCACAGGTATCACACTGGGTCTGTGATCAACTGGCCATCTACATATTCTCTCCACAAGCAGTAAGGCACCAGTGAAGGGTTCAGAGACAAAATATACAGAATATTATTGTAGAGTATCAAGATAATGCTGTGAACATTTTTATGTCCATGAATTCCCTCAATTAGGTAAAACCCCCCACTATTTGTGGATTCCACTTGACCAGAAGGCAAGTAGTTGGGAAGAGCAGCAGAACTGCTTCCCACAAGGGCCATCCTGCTGCATAAAACCCATTCTGCCACCTCTCGCTTTGCATTAGAAGTATTTATTATGCTAAGTCCCTGTGACACATCCATTCTTTACAGCACTGTTCATTTAAATAAATTCTAAGCTACTGCCAAGAGCTATGAATTCTTCATGCTACATGCAGCCTTTCCAAAACTCATTTCCTGGCTTACCTTGATGGGGGCACAAATTTTGGTCCTTGTACCATGTCATCTTTATAAGTAAATGAAACAACAGCATAAGGACAAACATGTCTTGGTCTTCGCCTGATCTCATCAAAGCCGTATTCATAAAAGTAGTACTGGGAAAAAAGAGTGACACAGTGTTAAATCAGAATCCTGGAGCAACAGTCAGTTCTTTAAAAGCTGGTATTTAAAATAAGGAAGCTTTTAAATGCTCCTCTCATATGTACTATAGAATACAATCAATTACGGTAGTTTTTTTACCTTCTCCCTCCTTCATCAACCACTTAGATAAAGACACTACTTCAGGAGTGAATCAAGAATGAAAAAATAATTTTGCAACATTTACTTGAAAGTATATTCTTGGAGAGAGAAGGGACAAGTAACAAAAACAAAAAACTTCTCAGAAAAGTAAATACTGCAATGAGTTTTGGAGTCTATCCTTAGTTCAGTCACAAAATTCCAATATGAAATGTTAATTTAGGCAAGTTTGTAATGAGAAATGAAAAAATACATTCACTTTTTAGTCATCTGAGTCAGTGTCCAGCCCAGTGATTTACAGAAGACAAAAGAAGTTGTTAATACTTAAGAGAATGCTTTCAAGGATCCTGAAATCTACAGACTTGGTGGAATAATCTGACTGCAACAGATTACTGCAGTAAGAGACAGAACACTTGGAGGAACATAAATGCTTGGAATTGATTTAATTCTCTCCTCCCTCATCATCTCCAAACCCGAGAATCTGGAAAGGGGAATAAGGAAGAAAAAAAAAAAAGGAAAGAAAGAAAAATGCTATTTTTTCCTAGCCAACATTTTCCCTTTTAGGAGTCTCACTTAATGACCACAAACCAGTTGTACTTTTACTTCAAACTCCCCACATTATGTCCTCTCTTCCAGCCTCCATTCCAGTCCCATGTACATTCCCCAGTTACTTCCTATTCCACCTCCACCCTAATCTGAAGGAGATCTTTGCCTGAGGTTCAGGAACACACAGTGGGAACAGGAGAGGCTGCCATGCTGCTCTGTGATTTCTACTGCAGGCACCTGTGGGCTGTTCACACACCCAGCTGCAGCTTTAGAGGGAAGCTCAGGGTTTGTTTTACTCCAGTGATTTTCTCTCCATGGTTTCAGAAGTTGTGTTTATGAAGTTTTTATGTACAGAGGTAACACAGGCTCAGCTGTACCTGAGTAAGTTCATAGGCTCGGTAAGCCAACAAGGAGGTGACTTTATTTGCATTCTTTGAAATATGACACTCGTGCTTTGGGGTGGGATCCAACACACTCTTGACAGTGGATTCCATTGCTTTCATACCAATGTGGTCATATATGCTTTTCATTCTTCCCTGTAATAAAGCAGAAGAATTGTAAGCGTGAGCTTTTTCCAGGCAAATGGAAAACTGGCAAATTGCTTCAAGTACCAAAGAAAGTCAGAGCAGAGAAAATAGAACAGGCCATTAAGAAAGCCACTTCTAGAAGTATATTATTTTCATACTTTCAAAGAAAACAATACATTTTTGCCTTTTGTAACAACTCATTATGCTTTAAGCTTAATATCAACACTGGATTTTAAATGTAGTAGAGTTCTAGTTTCTCTGTAAGCAGATAATTTGCAAAGTAAAAGTAAGTTAGGTTAAAACCACCTATGTGATATTGTTAGCGTAGAAACACATAATCACTGTACGATTATATGCAGGTGCTTTTATTGGAGAGCTCTGGGAATTGGGGTACAGACCCAAATCTGATTC